>CM047515.1:27626739-27646739 GCA_026122265.1 Ammodytes dubius
CCGGAGCTGTATAGACACACACACACGCACACACACACACACACACACACACGCACACTAGCCTTGAAAATGTTAGCTCTCCTAACTTTATCAGTTGTACAATGTACTTGAAATCACACACTGTCCTTCCAAATGCTACTTCATTCTCCCTCCCATTTGGTCATCTGCAAATTCTGTCTCACATGAATTTTTCTATTATCAGTTCCAGACCCTGAGTATCATTTTTCCACACTGATAACAATTCACCCACAGATGTCATGACCTCACGCCATATTCCATTACATTTAAACAGCTCTGGTTTGAATGGGCCCAAGCTGTTACAGTATGGCAGACAGGCAGGCAAGCAGGACCCAAATGCAAGACGCCATAGCAAAGAATAATTTATTAAGCTCAAAAAGGTAACAAAAACGGCCAACAGGCAAAAAGTTCAGGAACAATATTAACACAGGGAACAGAGAGAACACACAGGACAAGGACTCACTGACACTGACACGACAAACCATAATGCACAGACAAGGAACAAAGGAACACAAGGAGTTATATATACAAGACATAACGAGACACAGGTGAAACACATCAGGGAAGGGAACAGCAATCAACAAGAGGGAAGCTAGACAGGACATGGGGAGGAAACAAGACAGACATACCAAAATAAAACAGGAAACCACAAAAACCAAGACAGGACCAAGACAGACCATAACACAAGCTAGCTGAACCTGTATGGCTGCATTGGCTCTCTGTGTATTAGACTACGGCTAATGAGCATGAATACAACTCCGGAAAAAATAGAAATAAAGAGACCACTCCAAATGTTCAGTGTCTCTCGTTTTTACTATTTATAGGCATATGTTTGAGTAGAATGAACATTTTTGGTTTTATACTATAAACTACTGACAACATTTCTATACCAAATTCCAATACTTTTTTTTGTCATTAAGAGCATTTTTTAATAAGTTTTGTAAAGATGAAGATTTAATAAAAATCCAGACTGGTCTCCGGAGTTGTATATCCCGTTCTATATTGTGGTTTTTGTTAGTGGTTTGTAAAATGCCATATCTTATCTGTCAACTATATATTAATAAAAAAATTCAAAATATTTATTATATTAGCTTCTTGTAATCCATATAGAGATTATATGGATTACAAGAAGCGAATATAATAAATATTTTAATTTTTTTTTACTATGGAAAAGGGGTAGGATTAAATAAGTGTATACTTCTTCCTGCTCCTTTTCAGGCATATCACATCAATACAGATAATTTTTTTTCTTTTTTTTTCTTTTTGTGAAGTCATTAAACATACATTTTGTTTATTGTATTTTTATGCTTTTCATTTAGTTTTGTATTGTTTTTGATATGTCTGAAATAAAATAAAAAATTCAAAATTCAAAATTCAAATTCAAGTTGAAAAAAACCTTCAGAACATTCACATTTAGGCTTAGAGCTACTGTATAGTAAGGTTATACCAAGTGGTATTTCGTCTACAAATTACAATTAAGGTCAATTAACAACAAGTTATCTGTTTTTACATTAAAAGGTGCTATGAGGAACTTTTAAATACAGCTCTGGAAAAAAATAGGAGACCAGTCTGGATATTTCTCAAATCTCCATCTCTACATTACTTGAAAATGCTCTTAATGACAAAACATGTATTGGAATTTGGTAGAAATGTTGTCAGTATAGTTTATATTATAAAACCAAAATGTTCATTCTACTCAAACATATGCCTATAAATAGTAAAACAAGAGACACTGAACATTTGGTGTGGTCTCTTAATTTTTTTCCAGAGCTGTATGTATGAAAACAGTCTAATTTTTCCTATATGATGATCATTAATTACATGTAACAGACCTTATGCCATCTTCCATTACATTTAACAGCTCTGGTTTGAATGGGGTCGAGCTAGCTGAACCTGCATGGGCACTCTGTGTATTGGACTGCGCCTAATGAGTTGCATTTGGACAACAACATTGCAGACAACAATTGCTAGCAACTAATTGGGTGTTGTTAGCATTTTTTTTAAGACTAATGGCAGTTCCTTCTCCACTCTATCTGACCTAATTGTAGGTGATAACCATTGTGTGGGACCTAATTCTCACAAACAATTAACAGATGGATGCGGAACAAATAAGGCAAGGCTTGATTCTGCTGCAAAGCCCGGGCCCCATTGTGTTGTTAATTGGGCTTGAATGTAAGCAGATACCCTGACGTGTTTTTCGGGTGGGGGAAAAAACACACACACCACACATGCAGAGAAACACACACACACACACAAGCAGGCACGCACACAGGCAGACACACACACACACACACACACCAAACACATACAATCTCTCTCACACACACACACATACACTGGAACACACGTGCACACACACACACACACACACGCACGCACACACACACACACACACCACACACACACACACACACACACACACACACACACACACACACACACACACACACACACACACACACACACACACACACACACACACACACACACACACAATCACACTCCTCACTGAATACAATCCTAAACTTGTGAATAAACAGGCAGGACTTCAGGAGGCGTGTTCCAACCCAAAGCCTGGATTGAGTTACACATTGTTAGAGCGCTTTGGGTGAAGTTAACAAAGAAAAATTTAAGTTTTTTTATTGGAGTGTTTTACGACCAAATATATTACCACACTGACTGTTTGAATAGAAAGAGACAGGTTAACAGTTAAAGGCCTACTTCACCGGTTGGAATATGAAGGTGTATTGAACTCGGAGATCCTATGAAGTATAAATGTGCAAAAAAAATTGAAATCGGATCATCTTAGCCTGAGAAAAGGCAGAAAGAATGTTTTATGGTCTCACTGTCTAACCCTACAGTTTCCTTCTTGTGACATCACAGTAAGGGTTAGGATTAACAGGACAGCTGGGTCAAGGGAAGACTAATGGAAGACTGAGGGAAGAAAAACCTCATTCATTATATTATAATAGTTATTTTATAATGATAGAACGCCGGTTCCGTTTGGGTGAAGTATTCCTTTAATGGATGTTAGGGAAATGAGAGTGAAGGTATATTGTTAATGTGTAAGGATATTGAACAAGACTAGGTGAAAACCAATATACAGCTCCGTAAAAAAATTAAGAGACCAGTCTGGATTTTTCTTAAATCTTCATCTCTACATTACTTATTGAAAATGCTCTTTAATAACAAAACATGTATTGGAATTTGGTGGTAGAAATGTTGTCAGTGGTTTATATTATTAAACCAAAATGTTCATTCTACTCAAACATATGCCTATAAGTGTTAAAACGAGAGACTCTGAACATTTGGAGTGGTCTCTTAATTTTTTCAAGAACTTAAATCGAGAATTTCTGAAATTCTTAGAAAATCCTTCAAAAAGTCTGTAGATTGTAGAAGGGTAAAGTTTTGTGTATATTCTAGTTTATATCTGCTTAAAACCAACTTTTCCCTGCAACACTGCTGGACACAAAATCCAACATCCTCCTGTGCTAATCACCTAAAATGGCCTGTTATAGTAAAAAGGCCTATATAACTCTGACAATGCACAACAATGCACCATCTCAGACCAATGCCGTGTTTCGCCCAAGGAGATTTCCCAAGTCATGATAAAGGCATGAATCATGGCTACTGACTGGCTATTTGTTAGGGCTTTTCCCATAGCGCCGAAAACAAAGGGGGCTTAAGGCCAGAGAGGGCAGTGTGTTTTCAGGCATTGTTTCCTGGGTATGGGACCACCCGTTCCCCCCTCGCTGTCCCACTGTCACTCAAACAATACAAATGCTACAAACTCTTGCTTTGCCCCAAAAGCAACCACAACCCCCAACCCCCAACCTATTTACTCAGTTGGGCCCCTCCCCTTCTCCCACCCACACACACACACACACACAGACACACAAACACACATGCACGCGGATGGCAGGCAGGCAGGCAGGCAGGCAAACACAAACACACGCACACACACACTCATGCACGCAGAAACACACACACAGAAGCACACAAGCTTGCACAAGGTATGCACGCAGGCACGCACGCATGCAAACACACACACACACACACACACACACACAACACACACACACACACACACACACACACACACACACACGACACACACACACACACACACACACACACACACACACACACGCACACAGAGGAGTGGTTGGTGACATGGTGTTTTTTTAGTGGTGAATGTGGACTATTAGTCAACAGCTGGCCCCGCGATCCATTCAGTCAGTCAGAGGGTAAGTCGAGTCGAGTCAAGTCAAGACATGGTGACTTTGCACACAAGCACAAGAGACACAGAGGGAGGCAGGACAAAAGACCAAGCCAGGGGTTTTAGCACAGTTTTAACAAAAGTTTACATTTTAACGACACACTACGACAGCACTGGAAAACTGTTCTGCACTTAGATATTATATAGATATTCTATACCATGAACTATTTAGTTGTTCTTTACCAGATAGAAAAGGCAAAAGTTGAGTTATTGTTTAAATAAGACCCATGGCACCATTCCATACAGGAACACACAGTTTTAACAAAAGTGTACACACATTTTAACGACACACCATCAGCACTTGAAAACTGTTCTGCACTATATATATATTCTATACCATGAACTATTTAGTGTTTTTATATCAGAAAGAAAGGCAACCATGTGATTATTGTTTAAATGAAATAACCCATATTAGTTCATGGCACCATTCCATACAGATACACAGTTTTAACAAAAGTGTACAAACATTTTAACAACACTCCATTATGATATGGTTAAGAAACCCTTTAGAAAACCACTCTCCACCACTTGGATTCCTTAAGACTTTTAGTATGTTATTAATTACACATTTACAAGATAAGAGAAGTTGGAATAGTTTCAATCAGTCAATAGTTGCAATTTTTTAAAGGTCCACCCCTATTTTCTCACAAAATGCCAGTACTATATCAACCATCAACATCACACCATCAACTATTTAGTTGTTTTACCCAGAAAAAAAGGCAAACAGTTTCATTATCGTTCAAATACAAGAGCCAATATTATTTCATGGCACCATTCCAAACATTGAATCACGTGCTGGCAAGACACGCTCAGCTCTATTGCAGTGTGGCCCCTTCGATAGCTCAGTTGGTAGAGCGGAGGACTGTAGAGTGAGTCACTGATATCCTTAGGTCGCTGGTTCAAATCCGGCTCGAAGGAGGTTGTTTTCTGAGGTCTGCCCAGGCCTTAGAGCACGGTAATAACACATTAAAATGCTGTTTGTTTGGGAAATGTTACCCTAAACTTGTCTTGTATGCACTGCCGACTTTACCCTTACTCAGCAGGCTATTTATAGAGTCTGGCTGCAGAAGCTACCTAACTATGGTGACATCATAGCAGAGGGACACAGTGTAGTTTCGCTGATCATTTCAATGAAGAGGAGAAGCGTCACACAGTAAACAAAGAACTGCAGGCTGGCATTTTAACCCTAGATAGAAGCTTGCATTTCCATTGACGACTGTATCCTTACCCAGTAGCCATTCAAAGGCTGTGGTCGCAACATTCGTATGACTATAGTGACATCAGTGCAGAATGGGGGGAAAGGTGCTTATTTTGATACCCTTCCTAAGTGTAAAATTGTATTGATCAGTTGAAACAGGGCCTTAGCCACGTGCCGACAATATGCTGACTACTCCAACCCTTCGATAGCTCAGTTGGTAGAGCGGAGGACTGTAGAAGAGAGTTACTGACATCCTTAGGTCGTTGGTTCAAATCCGGCTCGAAGGAGGTTGTTTTCTGTGGTCTGCCCAGGGTTTGCAGCACAGTAAATACACATTAAAATGCTTGTTTACGGTTCAGTTTGTTAGGGAAATGTTACCCTAAACTTGTCTTGTATGCACTGCGGACATTACCCTTACTCAGCAGGCTATTTATAGACTCTGGCTGTAGCAGCTTACTGACTATGGTGACATCATAGCAGAGGGACACAGTGTAGTTTCGCCGATCATTTCAATGAAGGGGGAGAAACGTCACACAGTAAACAAAGAACTGCAGTTTGACATTTGCACTGGCCACAACATTCTCATGACTATGGTGACATCTCAACAGCTTGGGGGGGGAAAGGTGCTTATTTTGGTACCCTTCCTAACTTTTGACTGTGTACAATTCTATTGCACTGTTGACACAGGGCTTTAGCTACGTGCCCAGTACAGAGTCCAATAGATCCCCTCTCATCCCCTTCGATAGCTCAGTTGGTAGAGCGGAGGACTGTAGAAGAGAGTTACTGATATCCTTAGGTCGCTGGTTCAAATCCGCTCGAAGGAGGTTGTTTTCTGAGGTTTGCAGCAGAGTGAAAATACGTCATAATACCCTCAATCTGCCTTGCCTATAGACTCTGGCTGCGGCAGCTACCTAACTAAAAACCTACCTAACAATAAATCATAGCAGCGGGACACAGTGTAGTTTCGCCAATACTTTCAATGAAGGGGGGCAAAGACGTCACACAGTAAACAAACAATTACATGCTGACATTTTAACCCTAGATAGTAGTTTGCATTTCAACTGTCGACCGTGCCCTTACTCAGTAGCCATTAGAAGGCCCTGGCTGAAGCATTCTCAAGGCTATCGTGACATCTCAGCAGCATGGTGGGAAAAGGTGCTTATTTTGGTACCCTTCCTAAATTTCGACATTGTAAAATTGTATTGCACTGTTGACACAGGGCTTGAGGCACGTGCCGACAGTATCCTGACCCCTTCGATAGCTCAGTTTGTAGAGCGGAGGACTGTAGAAGAGAGTAACTGACATCCTTAGGTCGCTGGTTCAAATCCGGCTCGAAGGAGGTTGTTTTCTGTGCTGTGCCAGGCTTCACAGTGCAGTTTCAACACACATCTAAACTGTCTACTAATGGTGCGTTTCAGACTGGAGACCATGTTACACTGTTAAAAGTCTGAAGTTGTGCACTCGGCTTTAGGCACGACTGACATTACAACCGTCAACTAAGCCCACTCATCCCCTTTGATGGCTCAGTTGGTAGAGCGGAGACTGTAGACAATACCTTTAGGTGTTTTGTCCTGATAGCCATACAAACGCTCTGTGGAAATGAGGCTTCAGGCTTTAGTGCTGAAACTACACTGTCCACTGACATGGTCTCTGGTCCCCTTCGATAGCTCAGTTGGTAGAGCGGAGGACTGTAGAAGAGAGTTACTGATATCCTTAGGTCGCTGGTTCAAATTCGGCTCGAAGGAGGTTGTTTTCTGTGGTGTACCACGCTCTGCAGCACAGTTACAATTTGTGCTATCAGGCTTGACCCCACTTGGTATTGATCAGTTTGTTGGGAAAGCCAACCCTAGATCCGGTTTTCATTTCCACTGCAGACAGTACCCTTACTCAGTAGATGGGGTCAACCAATCAACGAACTGCAGTGTGTAGCGCCACCATCTTGGGACCTTTTTGAAACCCCCAAAACAAAGCTGTAGGCAACTGCAGGGAGTTGACAGTCCAATAAACCCTCCCTCATCCCCTTCGATAGCTCAGTTGGTAGAGCGGAGGACTGTAAAAGAGAGTTACTGATATCCTTAGGTCGCTGGTTCAAATCCGGCTCGAAGGAGGTCGTTTTCTGTGGTGTGCCAGACTATGCTGGATTCTAACCAAGCCCCAACCACAGCGAGTTCTACCAGCATCCAATGAGAAAGTTACAAACATTCTAGTTCACCGAGTGGCCACGAAGGGCATGTTTCAAAAC
The DNA here is from genome assembly GCA_026122265.1 of Ammodytes dubius. Taxonomy (NCBI): domain Eukaryota; kingdom Metazoa; phylum Chordata; class Actinopteri; order Uranoscopiformes; family Ammodytidae; genus Ammodytes; species Ammodytes dubius. The sequence continues at coordinate 27,634,477 of CM047515.1, forward strand.
AGAGCAATTTAATATTGACTCCCATCTTCTGTGGTTTGCCCTGTCTTCGCAGCACAGTCACAGTCTGTGGTACTAACAAGCATTTAAAACACTGTATCAGGCTTCTGTTCACTGAGTAATATTGTCCAGGGCCTGTTTCAGGTATCTGGTTTTACATACTCTAACTCAACCCTAACCCTATCACAGCAGCACATTATGCTTATCTTGGGACCCTTCCTAGCTTTGACAGTGGAAACTTAAATGAGTATGCGCCGTACATTGTACGGGAGGCTTTAGGTAAGCACCCCCACAATACACTGTCCACTAAGCCCCCCGTTATGTTCATGCTCCTCCCCTTCGATAGCTCAGTTGTTAGAGCGGAGGACTGTAGAAGAGAGTTATTGATATCCTTAGGTCGCTGGTTCAAATCCGGCTCGAAGGAGATTATGTTCTGTGGTTTGCCCTGTCCTCGCAGCCCAAGCTTTGCAGCATAGTTACTGTCTTTGCGAGACTAGGGAAAACTAACCCTAGATTAGGCTTGCATTTCCACTGCCGACAGTACTCAGTAGGTGGGGTGGCAGGATGGCCATTCAACACAGTAGCTACATCATCTGCAGTCTGTAGTTCCACCCTTTTGGGATCCTGGAAACAAAGCTGTAGGCAACTGCTGACAGTTGACAGTCCACTCAGGCTCAACTCATCCCCTTCGATAGCTCAGTTGGTAGAGCGGAGGACTGTAGAAGAGAGTTACTGATATCCTTAGGTCGCTGGTTCAAATCCGGCTCGAAGGAGGGTGTTTTCTGTGGTGTGCCAGGCTCTGCAGCACAGTTACAACTTGTGCTATTAGGCTTTACCCCACTTGGTTTGGATCAGTTTGTTGGGGAAAGCCAAACCTAGATCTGGCTTAAATTTCCACTGCAGACAGTACCCTTACTCAGTAGATGGGATCAACGAACTGCAGTGTGTAGCGCCACCATCTTGGGACCTTTTTGAAACCCCCAAAACAAAGCTGTAGGCAACTGCAGAGAGTTGACAGTACAATAAACCCTCCTCCCCTTCGATAGCTCAGTTGGTAGAGCGGAGGACTGTAGAGAATAACTGATATCCTTAGGTCGCTGGTTCAAATCCGGCTCGAAGGAGGTTGTTTTCTGTGGTGTGCCAGGCTTCACAGTGCAGTTTCAACACACATCTAAACTGTGTACTAATGGTGCGTTTCAGACTGGAGACGAATGTAGCACTGTTAAAAGTCTGAAGTTGTGCACTCGGCTTTAGGCACGTACTGACATTACACCGTCAACTAAGCCCCCACTCATCCCCTTTGATGGCTCAGTTGGTAGAGCGGAGGACTGTAGACAATACGTTTAGGTGTTTTGTCCTGATAGCCATACAAAAGCTCTGTGGAAATGAGGCTTCAGGCTTTAGTGCTGAAACTACACTGTCCACTGACTGGTCTCTCATCCCCTTCGATAGCTCAGTTGGTAGAGCGGAGGACTGTAGAAGAGAGTTACTGATATCCTTAGGTCGCTGGTTCAAATCCGGCTCGAAGGAGGTTGTTTTCTGTGGTGTGCCAGACTATGCTGGATTCTAACCAAGCCCCAACCACAGCGAGTTCTACCAGCATCCAGTGAGAAAGTTACAAACATTGTAGTTCACCGAGTGGCCACGAAGGGCAGGTTTCAAAACAGAGCAATTTCTCATTGACTCCCATGTTCTGTGTTTTGCCCTGTCTTCGCAGCACAGTCACAGTCTGTGGTACTAACAAGCATTTAAAACACTGGCTGCGTTCCGAATCGCATACTTTCTACTATATAGTATGTAGAAAAAAGATTTAGGATGTCCCGATTCTTGTGGCCAGATTTAGGATGGTTAAAAGTACCCGGATGTCCTACTTCATGCGGCCAAGATTGTTAGTGTTGAAAAGTGCATCCTATTTGGGCGATTCTGACCCACAATCCAGTGCGCATGTGAAGTGACGTAACATCGACGAAGCCTCCATGTGAAAACAAACGGGGATGCGACGGATATAAAAGCAAGAGGCAAGATCAAGGCGCAATGTTATGATGAAATAAGAGAGTAAAGTATGTCCCAATAGTATGCCTACTGCATCCTAATTAGATTATTTTTATAGTCGGATGTAGTATGTAGAATAGAAAAAAGAAAGAGTATGCGATTCGGAACGCAACCACTGTATCAGGCTTCTGTTCACTGAGCAGTATTGTCCAGGGGCCTGTTTCAGGTAGCTGGTTTTACATACTCTAACTCAACCCTAACCCCATCACAGCAGCACATTATGCTTATCTTGGGACCCTTCCTAGCTTTGACAGTGGAAACTCAAATGAGTATGCGCCGTACATTGAACGGGAGGCTTTAGGTAAGCACCCCCACAATACACTGTCCACTAAGCCCCCCGTTATGTTCATGCTCCTCCCCTTCGATAGCTCAGTTGGTAGAGCGGAGGACTGTAGAAGAGAGTTATTGATATCCTTAGGTCGCTGGTTCAAATCCGGCTCGAAGGAGGTGGTTTTCTGTGGTTTGCCCTGTCCTCGCAGCCCAAGCTTTGCAGCATAGTTACTGGCTTTGCGAGACTAGGGAAAACTAACCCTAGATTAGGATTGCATTTCTACTGCCGACAGTACTCAGTAGGTGGGGTGACAGGATGGCCATTCAACACAGTAGCTACATCATCTGCAGTGTGTAGTTCCACCCTTTTGGGATCCTGGAAACAAAGATGTAGGCAACTGCTGACAGTTGACAGTCCACTAAGGCTCAATTCATCCCCTTCGATAGCTCAGTTGGTAGAGCGGAGGACTGTAGAAGAGAGTTACTGATATCCTTAGGTCGCTGGTTCAAATCCGGCTCGAAGGAGGTTGTTTTCTGTGGTGTACCAGGCTCTGCAGCACAGTTACAACTTGTGCTATCAGGCTTGACCCCACTTGGTATGGATCAGCTTGTTGAGGAAAGCCAACCCTAGATCTTGCTTCTAGACAGTACCCTTACTCAGTAGATGGGTCAACCAATCAATGAACTGCAGTGTGTAGCGCCACCATCTTGGGACCTTTTTGAAACCCCCAAAACAAAGCTGTAGGCAACTGCAGAGAGTTGACAGTCCAATAAACCCTCCCTCATCCCCTTCGATAGCTCAGTTGGTAGAGCGGAGGACTGTAGAAGAGAGTAACTGATATCCTTAGGTCGCTGGTTCAAATCCGGCTCGAAGGAGGTTGTTTTCTGTGGTGTGCCAGGCTTCACAGTGCAGTTTCAACACACATCTAAACTGTGTACTAATGGTGCGTTTCAGACTGGAGACGAATGTAACACTGTTAAAAGTCTGAAGTTGTGCACTCGGCTTTAGGCACGTACTGACATTACACTGTCAACTAAGCCCCCACTCATCCCCTTTGATGGCTCAGTTGGTAGAGCGGAGGACTGTAGACAATACCTTTAGGTGTTTTGTCCTGATAGCCATACAAAAGCTCTGTGGAAATGAGGCTTCAGGCTTTAGTGCTGAAACTACACTGTCCACTGACTGGACTCTCATCCCCTTCGATAGCTCAGTTGGTAGAGCGGAGGACTGTAGAAGAGAGTTACTGATATCCTTAGGTCGCTGGTTCAACTCCGGCTCGAAGGAGATTCTTTTCTGTGGACTGCCCAGGCTTTGTAGTAGAAGTTAAATGCTCTATCTTTCAGTTTGTCAGGGGACCATAACCCTGGATCTTTGTTGGTGTGTGGCCATATTGCCCTTAAAAAGCTCTGCTTGCAGCAGTTTCATAACTGTTGTGAGTTTACAGCAGAATGGTACCCTTCCTAACATTTGACAGTAGAAATGCAAATGATTGTGTGGTTTTGTTCCAAACCAATTTCTACCAGTCTTTAACATGTGCTGAATGGATTCTGGTCCCGACATTGAAGACCCTCATCCCCTTCGATAGCTCAGTTGGTAGAGCGGAGGACTGTAGAAGAGAGTTACTGATATCCTTAGGTTGCTGGTTCAAATCCGGCTCGAAGGAGGTTGTTTTCTGTGGTGTACCAGGCTATGCAACACAGTTACAACTTGTGCTATCAGGCTTGACCCCACTTGGTATGGATCAGTTTGTTGGGGAAAGCCAACCCTAGATCTTGCTTCTAGACATTACCCTTACTCAGTAGATGGGTCAACCAATCAACGAACTGCAGTGTGTAGCGCCACCATCTTGGGACCTTTTTGAAACCCCCAAAACAAAGCTGTAGGCAACTGCAGAAAGTTGACATTCCAATAAACCCTCCCTCATCCCCTTCGATAGCTCAGTTGGTAGAGCGGAGGACTGTAGAAGAGAGTTACTGATATCCTTAGGTCGCTGGTTGAAATCCGGCTCGAAGGAGGTTGTTTTCTGTGGTGTGCCAGACTATGCTGGATTCTAACCAAGCCCCAACCACAGCGAGTTCTACCAGCATCCAATGAGAAAGTTACAAACATTGTAGTTCACCGAGTGGCCACAAAGGGCAGGTTTCAAAACAGAGAAAACTAACCCTAGATTAGGCTTGCATTTCCACTGCCGACAGTACTCAGTAGGTGGGGTGGCAGGATGGCCATTCTACACAGTAGCTACATCATCTGCAGTGTGTAGTTCCACCCTTTTGGGATCCTGGAAACAAAGAGGTAGGCAACTGCTGACAGTTGACAGTCCACTGAGGCTCCGCTCGTCCCCTTCGATAGCTCAGTTGGTAGAGCGGAGGACTGTAGAAGAGAGTTACTGATATCCTTAGGTCGCTGGTTCAAATCCGGCTCGAAGGAGGTTGTTTTCTGTGGTGTACCACGCTCTGCAGCACAGTTACAACTTGTGCTATCAGGCTTGACCCCACTTGGTATGGATCAGCTTGTTGAGGAAAGCCAACCCTAGATCTTGCTTCTAGACAGTACCCTTACTCAGTAGATGGGTCAACCAATCAACGAACTGCAGTGTGTAGCGCCACCATCTTGGGACCTTTTTGAAACCCCCAAAACAAAGCTGTAGGCAACTGCAGAGAGTTGACAGTCCAATAAACCCTCCCTCATCCCCTTCGATAGCTCAGTTGGTAGAGCGGAGGACTGTAGAAGAGAGTAACTGACATCCTTAGGTCGCTGGTTCAAATCCGGCTCGAAGGAGGTTGTTTTCTGTGGTGTGCCAGGCTTCACAGTGCAGTTTCAACACACATCTAAACTGTGTACTAATGGTGCGTTTCAGACTGGAGACGAATGTAACACTGTTAAAAGTCTGAAGTTGTGCACTCGGCTTTAGGCACGTACAGACATTACACTGTCAACTAAGCCCCCACTCATCCCCTTTGATGGCTCAGTTGGTGGAGCGGAGGACTGTAGACAATACCTTTAGGTGCTTTGTCCTGATAGCCATACAAAAGCTCTGTGGAAATGAGGCTTCAGGCTTTAGTGCTGAAACTACACTGTCCACTGACTGGTCTCTCATCCCCTTCGATAGCTCAGTTGGTAGAGCGGAGGACTGTAGAAGAGGGTTACTGATATCCTTAGGTCGCTGGTTCAAATCCGGCTCGAAGGAGGTTGTTTTCTTTGGTTTGCCCTGTCCTCGCAGCCCAAGCTTTGCAGCATAGTTACTGGCTTTGCGAGACTAGGGAAAACTAACCCTAGATTAGGCTTGCATTTCCACTGCCAACAGTACTCAGTAGGTGGGGTGGCAGGATGGCCATTCAACACAGTAGCTACATCATCTGCAGTGTGTAGTTCCACCCTTTTGGGATCCTGGAAACAAAGATGTAGGCAACTGCTGACAGTTGACAGTCCACGGAGGCTCAACTCATCCCCTTCGATAGCTCAGTTGGTAGAGCGGAGGACTGTAGAAGAGAGTTACTGACATCCTTAGGTCGCTGGTTCAAATCCGGCTCGAAGGAGGTTGTTTTCTGTGGACTGCCCAGGGTGTGCAGAACAGTAAATACACATTAAAATGCTGTTCCAGGGTCAGTTTGTTAGGGAAATGTTACCCTAACTATGGTTACGACATAGCAGAGGGACACAGTGTAGTTTCGCCAATCATTTCAATGAAGGGGGACAAACGTCACACATAAACAAAGAACGGTAGGCTGACATTTGCTCTGGCCACAACATTCTCACGACTATGGTGACATCTCAACAGCATGGGGTGTGCTTATTTCGATACCCTTCCTAACGTTTGACTGTGTAAAACTTGTATTGCACTGTTGACTCAGGGCTTTAGGTACGTGCCCAGTACAGAGTTCAATAGATCCCCTCTCATCCCCTTCGATAGCTCAGTTGGTAGAGCGGAGGACTGTAGAAGAGAGTTACTGATATCCTTAGGTCGCTGGTTCAAATCCGGCTCGAAGGAGGTTGTTTTCCGAGGTTTGCAGCAGAGTGAAAATGCATCAAAATACCCTAGACCTGCCTTGCCTATAGACTCTGGCTGCAGCAGCTACCAATATCATAGCAGCGGGACACAGTGTAGTTTCGCCGATACTTTCAATGAAGGGGTGTGGACAAACGTCACACAGTAAACAAACAACTACATCCTGCCTTTTTAACCCTAGATAGTAGTTTGCATTTCAACTGTCGACTAGCCATTAGAAGGCCCTGGCTGAAGCATTCTCATGGCTATCGTGACATCTCAGCAGCATGGGGGGGGGGGGGGGGGGAAGGTGCTTATTTTGGTACCCTTCCTAACTTTTGACATTGTAAAATTGTATTGCACTGTTGACACAGGGCTTGAGGCACGTGCCCACAGTACCCTGACCCCTTCACCCCTTCGATAGCTCAGTTGGTAGAGCGGAGGACTGTAGAAGAGAGTTACTGATATCCTTAGGTCCCTGGTTCAAATCCGGCTCGAAGGAGATTGTTTTCTGTGGTGTGGCAGGCTTTGTAGTAGTCGTAAAATGCTCCATGGATCGGATTGTTAGGGAACTCTGTTAGCGTGTGACCAGATAGCCCTTAGAAGCATTTGCTTTGAGCAGCTACTGTTGTCAGTTCACAGCACCTTCCTAACATTTGACAGTAGCAATGTAAATGATTGTGTGCTGTTCTGATTCCAAACAAATTTGTACCACTCTTTAACACGTGCTGAATGGATTCTGGTCCCCACATAGAGAACCATCATCCCCTTCGATAGCTCAGTTGGTAGAGCGAAGGACTGTAGAAGAGAGTAACTGACATCCTTAGGTCGCTGGTTCAAATCCGGCTCGAAGGAGGTTGTTTTCTGTGGTGTGCCAGGCTTCACAGTGCATTTTCAACACACATCTAAAATGTGTACTAATGGTTAGTTTCAGACTGGAGACGAATGTAACACTGTTAAAAGTCTGAAGTTGTGCACTCGGCTTTAGGCACGTACTGACATTACACCGTCAACTAAGCCCCCACTCATCCCCTTTGATGGCTCAGTTGGTAGAGCGGAGGACTGTAGACAATACCTTTAGGTGTTTTGTCCTGATAGCCAAACAAAAGCTCTGTGGAAATGAGGCTTCAGGCTTTAGTGCTGAAACTACACTGACTGGTCTCTCATCCCCTTCGATAGCTCAGTTGGTAGAGCGGAGGACTGTAGAAGAGACTTACTGACATCCTTAGGTCGCTGGTTCAAATCCGGCTCGAAGGAGGTTGTTTTCTGTGGTGTACCAGGCTCTGCAGCACAGTTACATCTTATGCTATCAGGCTTGACCCCACTTGGTATGGATCAGTTTGTTGGGGAAAGCCAACCCTAGATCTGGCTTGCATTTCCACTGCAGACAGTACCCTTACTCAGTAGATGGGGTCAGCGAACTGCAGTGTGTAGCGCCACCATCTTGGGACCTTTTTGAAACCCCCAAAACAAAGCTGTAGGCAACTGCAAAGAGTTGACAGTCCAATAAACCCTCCCTCATCCCCTTCGATAGCTCAGTTGGTAGAGCGGAGGACTGTAGAAGAGAGTAACTGATATCCTTAGGTCGCTGGTTCAAATCCGGCTCGAAGGAGGTTCTTTTCTGTGGTGTGCCAGGCTTCACAGTGCACTTTCAACACACATCTAAACTGTGTACTAATGGTGCGTTTCAGACTGGAGACGAATGTAACACCGTTAAAAGTCTGAAGTTGTGCACTCGGCTTTAGGCACGTACTGACATTACACCGTCAACTAAGCCCCCACTCATCCCCTTTGATGGCTCAGTTGGTAGAGCGGAGGACTGTAGACAATACCTTTAGGTGTTTTGTCCTGATAGCCATACAAAAGCTCTGTGGAAATGAGGCTTCAGGCTTTAGTGCTGAAACTACACTGTCCACTGACTGGTCTCTCATCCCCTTCGATAGCTCAGTTGGTAGAGCGAAGGACTGTAGAAGAGACTTACTGACATCCTTAGGTCGCTGGTTCAAATCCGGCTCGAAGGAGGTTGTTTTCTGTGGTTTACCCTGTCCTCGCAGCCCAAGCTTTGCAGCATAGTTACTGGCTTTGCGAGACTAGGGAAAACTAACCCTAGATTAGGCTTGCATTTCCACTGCCGACAGTACTCAGTAGGTGGGGTGGCAGGATGGCCATTCAACACAGTAGCTACATCATCTGCAGTGTGTAGATCCTGGAAACAAAGATGTAGGCAACTGCTGACAGTTGACAGTCCACTAAGGCTCAACTCATCCCCTTCGATAGCTCAGTTGGTAGAGCGGAGGACTGTAGAGAATAACTGATATCCTTAGGTCGCTGGTTCAAATCCGGCTCGAAGGAGGTTGTTTTCTGTGGTGTACCAGGCTCTGCAGCACAGTTACAACTTGTGCTATCAGGCTTGACCCCACTTGGTATGGATCAGTTTGTTGGGGAAAGCCAACCCTAGATCTGGCTTGCATTTCCACTGCAGACAGTACCCTTACTCAGTAGATGTGGTCAACCAATCAACAAACTGCAGTGTGTAGCGTCACCATCTTGGGACCTTTTTGAAACTCCCAAAACAAAGCTGTAGGCAACTGCAGAGAGTTGACAGTCCAATAAACCCTCCCTCATCCCCTTCGATAGCTCAGTTGGTAGAGCGGAGGACTGTAGAAGAAAGTTACTGATATCCTTAGGTCGCTGGTTCAAATCCGGCTCGAAGGAGGATGTTTTCGTTGGTTTGCCCTGTCCTAGCAGCCCAAGCTTTGCAGCATAGTTACTGGCTTTGCGAGACTAGGGAAAACTAACCCTAGATTAGGCTTGCATTTCCACTGCCGACAGTACTCAGTAGGTGGGGTGGCAGGATGGCCATTCAACACAGTGGCTACATCATCTGCAGTGTGTAGTTCCTCCCTTTTGGGATCCTGGAAACAAAGATGTAGGCAACTGCTGACAGTTGACAGTCCACTAAGGCTCAACTCATCCCCTTCGATAGCTCAGTTGGTAGAGCGGAGGACTGTAGAAAAGAGTAACTGATATCCTTAGGTCGCTGGTTCAAATCCGGCTCGAAGGAGGTTCTTTTCTGTGGTCTGCCAGACTATGCTCACCATATACGGCACACTCACACTATTGAACCATGATTTACGCGTCAAGTCTAGTTAATTTGACCAGTGCTCTCTACATTACTATTGTGACATCACACCACCCTAACCCCCTAACCCTCTAACCATAACTCAAACTACCTAACCCTATCACACCAGCACATTATGCTTATCTTGGTACTCTTCCCAGTTTGTACAGTGGAAATGCAAATGATTACGCGGCGTACATTGTAAAGAAGGCTTTAGACAAGCGCCCCCACTGCTGAGAGTTGACAGTCCAATAAGTCCCCACTGATCCCCTTCGATAGCTCAGTTGGTAGAGCGGAGGACTGTAGAAGAGAGTTACTGATATCCTTAGGTCGCTGGTTCAAATCCGGCTCGAAGGAGGTTGTTTTCTGTGGTGTGCCCAGGCTTTGCAACATAGATGTGTCATGCATTTAAATCCTAATTTCCACTGGGAAGTACGGTTTGGTTAGATATGGAACTGTAACGCTAATAAAACCAAAACCTAGTAAATCTAAACCATCACAATCATCAAAGGTTTCAGCTGTGGATCTGTATCGATCAATATGAAATCAGTATTCAGAAACCACAGCAGATGGGGTTATATAGAGCATGAGAGGTACTACACCACAACCATGTTACTCCCTTGGGGGGCTCGTCTGAGTTGTTGGCCCTGGTATTGTCCAATCAGAAGTGAGCCTAACTTTTTACACCTTTTTACTGCGTGCCGTTCTGAACCAAACAGACTTGTAACACAGTGGAAACAAAACTGTAGGCAACTGCTGACAGTTGACAGTCCAATAACCCACAGCTCATCCCCTTCGATAGCTCAGTTGGTAGAGCGGAGGACTGTAGAAGAGAGTTACTGACATCCTTAGGTCGCTGGTTCAAATCCGGCTCGAAGGAGGTTGTTTTCTGTGGTGATTCTAACCAAGCCCCAACCACAGCGAGTTCTACCAGCATCCAATGAGAAAGTTACAAACATTGTAGTTCACCGAGTGGCCACTAAGGGCAGGTTTCAAAATGGAGCAATTTCTCATTGACTCCCATGTTAAATATGCCGGGTGATGTTCTTTCTAGCAGGCTAGTTTTTATTCCTTTCGAGGTTAAATGTATGAATAATTAGGGGTGCTGCCTGGTAAGAGGAAATTAGTGCGAATCTGACAAGTTGCCGACGCGCATAGGCCATGACGATTGGATGCAGTTGGAATAACTGAGGTCAGACTGGACGCTACATCCATTTTATCTACTATCTATTGGAACTAAAAAGCATGTAAACGCGGTATCAGGCTTGTTTCCACTGAGCAGTCTGGTTCAGTTAGTTATGGAGCCCTTGATCTGCATTCCACTGCCCATAGTCCCCTTACTCTGTAGGCATTGTGTCCGGATAACCACACAAAGGCTCTGGCCGCATACAGTGGAAACACAAATGATTTTGTGGCGTACATTGTAAAGGAGGCTTTAGGCAAGCACCCCCACAATACACTGTCCACTAAGCCCTCACTATGCAAGTGCTTGTCCCCTTCGATAGCTCAGTTGGTAGAGCGGAGGACTGTAGAAGAGAGTTACTGACATCCTTAGGTCGCTGGTTCAAATCCGGCTCGAAGGAGGTTGTTTTCTGTGGTTGCCGGCTTCACAGTGCAGTTTCAGTACGCATAAACAGAGAACTAATGGGGTTTTCCAGACTGGACGCTTATGTAACACAGCTAAAAGTCTGAGTTCCTATTTGTGAACTCGGAGCATCTACCCCGACTCTGACGTCTGAAAATGACAAACTTTGCAATTTTCCACATCGAACTTTTCTTTTGGGACCCCTGAAACAAAGCTGACAGTTGACAGTCCAATAAACCTGCACTTATCCCCTTCGATAGCTCAGTTGGTAGAGCGGAGGACTGTAGAAGAGAGTTACTGACATCCTTAGGTCGCTGGTTCAAATCCGGCTCGAAGGAGGTTGTTTTCTGTGGTCTGCCAGGCTTTGCAGCACAGTTACTTGTGGCTTGACTCCACTGAGAAGTATGGATTCAGGTTGTTAGGGAAAGCTAACCCTAGATCTCACTTGCGTTTCCACTGCTGAAAGTACTCTAACTTAGTGGGGTGGCAGCGTGACCATTTAACGGAGTAGCTACATCTTAGCAGTGTAGCCAGCCATTAAACCACAGAAAACAACCTCCTTCGAGCCGGATTTGAACCAGCGACCTAAGGATATCAGTAAGTCTCTTCTACAGTCCTCCGCTCTACCAACTGAGCTATCGAAGGGGATCAGTGGGGACTTATTGGACTGTCAACTCTCAGCAGTCGCCCACAGATTTATATCTAAGATGTATCCATTGCTGCTGTTGTGCATAAAGCTAGCGCTAGCTTGAGCTTTAGAGCAGCGACGTGCACAGACGTTTACAGTGACATCAGGATGTTGCTCTCTTGCCGGCTCTGGTCGTTGTGAAAACATCCGGTTTGTAATTGGTATTAGGCTGTAACCAGTTTTGAACTGGTCCCAGCACCAGCCCGGAGATGCCTCTTTGTTCCTGTTGAAACGGGTACGGTGTATGGTGCTGTGAAACACCTCTTCTCAGCGAGGTACAGAGCACTGGTCAAATGAACTAGAATTGAAGTTTAAATCATGATAAGAATGCCTAGTGTGAGTGTGCAGCATAGCCTGGCACACCACAGAAAACAAACTCCTTCGAGCCGGATTTGAACCAGCGACCTAAGGATATCAGTAACTCTCTTCTACAGTCCTCCGCTCTACCAACTGAGCTATCGAAGGTGATGAGGGCCCTAACAGTACCAAAATCAGCAACAACCACACAGGACTCAATTATGTTAGTACACAAATAATACACATAATTGAGCGTGTTTTTCCTAC
>CM047515.1:27654239-27669239 GCA_026122265.1 Ammodytes dubius
ATGAGCAACAGTGGTGAGAAAGTGTTGAAGACACTTTTGGGAAGACTGTGAAGTATGTATAAGGTCAGACTGGGTTGTGCTATAATAACATTACCTTGAACAAATTCTCAGTTAACCATTGAATCAATCAGTGATTTTTTTTTTTTTTTAAAGATATTTTTTCGGCATTTTTTTTTATGCTTTTATTGATAGTGTAGAGACAGAGGTGAAATGGGGCAGAGAGGGGAGTGACATGCAGAGAACGACCGCGGGCTGGAATCGAACCCGGGTCCGCTGCTGGGCCCGGCCCAGGAGGGGGACGTCTTACCAACTGAGCTAAAGGCGCACCCTCAATCAGTGATTCTGGACAATGTTTGTTGTCAACGTCTAATTTGTTGTCAAAAACATTAAATAGCTGTTACCTATAGGTAATGTGTGTGCTCTTATAAAAAACAGTGTTGATAAACCGCCTAGTTTTATTTACAACACCAGATTTATTTATTTCAGCCTGCACATAGTACAGACAGGTAGCGGATAATGAGGAGATATTCACTGATTTTGACAAAGTGAGTTTGAAAACAATCGTTCTCCAGAATTGCTGATTCTACCTTTACAGGTGGAGTCAGTGATTATGGAGAACGCTTTTTATCAGGTAAGTAAACAAATGAGAGAAAGGAAAGAATGGGATTTAGTGGGATGTCGTAGAAATACTGAGACTTAACAACTCAACATTTTCCATCCGGTACTTGTGGATTTAGATACAACTCATTTTGAAACTGTTGTCAAACCTAAAATAGATCGGAAATGTACAGAATACACACTCATACAAACTCTATTTTCTTACATAACTTCAGGTGGTAATCAAATCAAATCAGTTTTATTTGTATAGCCCAAAATCACAAATACATTTGTCTCAGTGGGCTTTACATTCCATACAATATGATACAATATGATACAATATGACACCCTGCCCTTACACCCTTAGCTCGGCTGAGAAAAAACTCCCAGTAAAAACCCTTTACCGGGATTACATTTTTTTTTAAAGAAATCTCAGGGAGAGTCGACAGAATTTTTAAAAGTAATTTAAGTAAAATAAGACGTTGTGTTTAGAAAAATTCTCGCTGACTAGCAGACAGACACAAGCGACTAACCCTGTCTGGGTCTTAATCCATATTTGTAGAGAGAGCGTTTTTCACATGTCACTCCCACATAATTACACTGCTAAGTGTTTGAGAGGGAGAATAACTGGGTGGTCTTCTCTTGACTTCCTCCACACTCCACTTTAACGCATAGACCTGCGATTCACACACACACACACACACACACACACACACACACACACACACACACACACACACACACACACACACACACACACACACACACACACACACACACACACACACACACACACACACACACACACACACACACACACACACACACACACACACACACACACACACACACACACACACACACCACACACACACACACACACACACATACACTCATCGTCATTATCATTCCACCACTGCAAAAGTACCAGGGTGTGTGTAGGACCAGCCATTATTTCTACAAGTCTGACCCCTTAAATACACTGTTGGGCTATAACACAGTCATCTGTTTAGCTTCTGACAGACACAGATTGGATTGTTTACGTTTTAAAAGCATCATCCATCTCAATTTGCTTCAGTTAGTTATTTCTTGAGACGTGTGGAAAATGCAGCCAACATATGTATACCAGTGATTCTTGAGAAGTGGGACAAAACAGGGTGCAATGTTGAAACAATACAAACCATATGTTTCGGCAAATTAAATTACACATATGTGTCCAACATATAGTAAGCTACTGAGCTAAGCTTTGACACAACCTCCCAGCTTTTTATTGTTTTTTTTAACCGTCATTGGCCTATCACCACCGTCAGATGTCAACTCCGTCAGATTTCCTGTCTGACGGTGTTGACATATATTGAACGTTTCTTAAACACAACAAATGGAATTTATCTAGTAGCCATTTTGTTTTTCTCTTGATGTTAGGTGCTAGTATGAATTACTTCAGGAAAATTACACTGGCGTCAAAATCAGTTTTTGTCAGAATCTGTGAATATCTCCTCACTGTTAATACACAGCCGGGGCTTTGTAAACTGGCATGTATGTAAATAAAAGGGGCCCACTGTAGCTAGCAACATGCCTAGGCTGTGCATTAATACTGGGTTGTTTTTTTAACACACACACACACACACACACACACACACACACACACACACACACACACACACACACACACACACACACACACACACACACACACACACACACACACACACACACACACACACACACACACACACACACACACACACACACACACACACACACACACACACAACACACACACACACACACACACACACACAGTATGGACAGGTAGCAGATCATGAGGAGATATTCACTGATTTTGAGAAAAAGTGGTTGAATCACTGACTACACCTTTGAATAACATTATCACAACACACTGCCAGCCCTGTCAACAGCTCTGCATACCAAGGCAGGACAATTATTCCCCTGTTGAGTTCGTCAAGTAAGTGAAGCCAAATACAGTCAGTCAAAATTAATGATAACACCATGCAAGTCTCTCTACCTCAGCTCACCTCTAGTTATGTCCAGTACTTACATTGTGTGCATACTGTAATGCAATGTTCATACTTATGTTCTATGTTCAATTTATATTCAATAGCTTTTAAATGTTTTATTTCTATTCATTCGTTATTCTAATGTGTTTTATGTATTTTAATCTTGCCGCTGTAAAGCCTTGTTTCTGAATTTTGCTATATAAATTAATTTGCCTTGCCTTGCCTTGCCTTGCCTTGCCTTGCCTTGCCTTGCCTTGCCTTGCCTTGCCTTGCCTTGCCTTACTTACTTACTTACTTACAAAGGCTCTGTAAACTAGCATGTAAACAAAGGGTATGTACGTAAATAAAAGGGGGGTCCACTTTAGCTAGCAATATGCCGTTTACAGAGCCTCGGCCTTGCATTAATACTGGGTTGTTGTTTTTTGCGCACATAGTACAGACAAGTAGCGGATCAATTATTCCCCAGTTTAACACCATGCACGTCTTTCTACCTCAGCTCTTGTTTTTGTTATTGTGGTAACATCTCACTCTAGTAATCCACTCCAGTACTTACATTGTGTACATACTGTAATTCATACAGCAGTTGGTTCTGAGCGAGTAATTTGATTGGACGAGAGACATTCCATATAATGTTCATCCTTACTTACTTATTCACTTCTTATTCTTATTATTATAGTGTTAGATTTTGTAATGTTGGTTAAACCCTGTGGCCTTAAACACATATTCATTACACTTGCTTCTCTCTACGTCTCTGTCTCTATTCTAAATCTAGAGCAACTGTAGCAAACCAAATTTTCCCCCGGGGATCAATAAAGCATTTCTGATTCTTAAAAAAAAAATGTCTGTCATTGGTTATAATTTATGTCTTGGACTGCGAACTTGGAACTATTTCTTCTGCCTTTCTAGTGTATGATCTTGGGATATATAAATTGTGCGTCACTCATTAGGAGGTCTCTACTCTGGAAAATGACCATCAGCTTAATCCCAAACATGTAAATCAAAAATATATTCTTGACTAGCGAGCGAGCTAGCGGTCTGCCCAGATGCTTTGGCCTGAAGCAATATTGACTCCTGTCTGCCTGCCGGTCAGTATGGCCACAGGCGCTATACTCACACACACACACACACACACAGACACACACACACACACATACATACAGACACGCAACACACACACACACACACACACACACACACACACACACACACACACACACACACACACACAACACACACACACACACACACACACACACAACACACACATACATACAGACACGCACACACACACACACACACACACACACACACACACACACACACACAAAACATACACATACACCCCAGCTCAGCCTGGCTGCACACGCACACGCACACACACACGCACGCATGCACACAACACACACGACACCACACACAACACAACACACACACACACACACACACACACACACACACACACACACACACACACACACACACACACACACACCACACACACACCACAACACACACACAACACACAACACACACGCACACACACACACACACACACACACACACACATATCCATCTACAAACTCATTCTCACTTCTGATTGGACAATACCAGGCCCAACAACTCAGACGAGCCCCCAAGGGAGTAACATGTCTGTGGTGTAGTACCTCTCATGCTCTCCATAACACCATCTGCTGCGGTTTCTGAATACTGATTTCATATTGATTGATACAGATCCACAGCTGAAGCCCTCGATGGCTGTGATGGTTTAGCTTTAGTAGGTTTTGGTTTTCCATAACAAACCAAACCATACTTATCAATGTAAATGAGGCTGTCATTCAGAATTGAAATGCATGACTCATGTCTGGTTCAAAGCCTGGCATTTCATAGATGTGCCGTAATTATGTTGCATAGACTGGGCAGACCACAGAAAACAACCTCCTTCGAGCCGGATTTGAACCAGCGACCTAAGGATATCAGTAACTCTCTTCTACAGTCCTCCGCTCTACCAACTGAGCTATCGAAGGGGACAAGGAGTGAAGGACAATGTTTTGTCAGAACCAGCCTAAAGCATTGTTTACACAATTCGGTTTGCTACAGAACGGCATTCAATTATTTGATAATGGTGCCAAAATAAGCACAAATTCTGCTGCTGTGTATGGCTATCCGGCCACAACACTAGAGTAAGAGTCAAGGGGCAGGACAGCAGTGGAAATGTAAGCCAGATCTAGGGTTCTGTAACAGGGAGGTACAGAGCACTGGTCAATGGAACTGGTGAGTGTGCCGTAATTATGATGCATAGACTGGGCAGGCCACAGAAAACAACCTCCTTCGAGCCGGAGTTGAACCAGCGACCTAAGGATATCAGTAACTCTCTTCTACAGTCCTCCGCTCTACCAACTGAGCTATCGAAGGGGACAAGCACATCCATATTGAGGGCTTAGTGGACGGTGTATTGTGGGGGTGCTTGCCTAAAGCCTCCTTTACAATGTGTGGTGCACAATAATTTGCGTTTCCACTGTCAAAGCTAGGAAGGTTACCAAGATAAGCATAACGTGCTGGTGTGATGTCACAATGTACGTGCTGTGATAGGGTTAGGGTGGTGTGATGTCACAATAGTAATGTAAGTGCTGCGGCCAGAGCCTTTGTGTGGTTATCTGGAGACAATGCCTACAGAGTAAGGGGACAGTGGGCAGTGGAATGCTGATGATGCTAACTGGACCATAGTTCTAGGAGTTATGGTAGGGTAAGCAGTGGAAATGTAAGCCAGCTCTAGGGTTACAGTTCTGTAAGAAACAGCACAATCAGACTTGAAGGTTAATCATGGTACGAATGCCTAGTGTAAGTGTTCAGCAAGGCCTGGGCAGTCCACAGAAAACAACCTCCTTCGAGCCGGATTTGAACCAGCGACCTAAGGATGTCAGTAACTCTCTTCTACAGTCCTCCGCTCTACCAACTGAGCTATCGAAGAGCACAAGCACATCCATAGTGAGGGCTTAGTGGACTGTGTATTGTGGGGGTGCTTGCCTAAAGCCTTCTTTACAATGTACGCCGTGAAATCATTTGCGTTTCCACTGTATTCGGCCAGAGCCTTTGTGTGATTATCTTGACACAATGCCTACAGAGTAAGGGGACTGTGGGCAGTGTAATGCAGATCAAGGGCTCCCTAACTAACTGAACCTTAGTTATTCCAACTGCATCCAATCGTCCTGGCCTATGCGCGTCGCCATCTTGTCAGATTTGCAATCATTTCCTCTTACCAGGCAGAACCCCTAATTATTCATACATTTTAACCTTGAAAAGAATAAAAACTAGCCTGATTTTCAAAAGTGTACAGCAAGGCCTGGGCAGTCCACAGAAAACAACCTCCTTCGAGCCGGATTTGAACCAGCGACCTAAGGATATCAGTAACTCTCCTCTACAGTCCTCCGCTCTACCAACTGAGCTATCGAAGGGGACAAGGGGTGATGGACACTGTTTTCTCAGAACCAGCCTAAAGCATTGTTTACACAATTCAGTTTGCTACAGAACGGCATTCAATTATTTGATAATGGTGCCAAAATAAGCACAAATTCTGCTGTGTATGGCTAGCCGGCCACAACACCAGAGTAAGGGTCAAGGGGCATGACAGCAGTGGAAATGTAAGCCAGATCAAGGGTTCTGTAACAGGGAGGTACACAGCACTGGTCAAAGGAACTGTTGAGTGTGCCGTAATTATGTTGCATAGACTGGCCAGACCACAGAAAACAACCTCCGCTCTACCAACTGAGCTATCGAAGGGGATGAGAGACCAGTCAGTGGACAGTGTAGTTTCAGCACTAAAGCCTGAAGCCTCATTTCCACAGAGCTTTTGTATGGCTATCAGGACAAAACACCTAAAGGTGTTGTCTACAGTCCTCCGCTCTACAACTGAGCCATCAAAGGGGATGAGTGGGGGCTTAGTTGACGGTGTAATGTCAGTACGTGCCTAAAGCCGAGTGCACAACTTCAGACGTTTAACAGTGTTACATTCGTCTCCAGTCTGAAACGCACCATTAGTACACAGTTTAGATATGTGTTGAAACTGCACTGTGAAGCCTGGCACACCACAAAAAACAACCTCCTTCGAGCCGGATTTGAACCAGCGACCTAAGGATATCAGTAACTCTCTTCTACAGTCCTCCGCTCTACCAACTGAGCTATCGAAGGGGATGAGGGAGGGTTTATTGGACTGTCAAATCTCTGCAGTTGCCTACAGCTTTGTTTTGGGGGTTTCAAAAAGGTCCCAAGATGGTGGCGCTACACACTGCAGTTCGTTGATTGGTTGACCCCATCTACTGAGTAAGGGTACTGTCTGCAGTGGAAATGCAAGCCAGATCTAGGGTTGGCTTTCCCCAACAAACTGATCCATACCAAGTGGGGTCAAGCCTGATAGCACAAGTTGTAACTGTGCTGCAGAGCCTGGCACACCACAGAAAACAACCTCCTTCGAGCCGGATTTGAACCAGCGACCTAAGGATATCAGTAACTCTCTTCTACAGTCCTCCGCTCTACCAACTGAGCTATCGAAGGGGATGAGTTGAGCCTTAGTGGACTGTCAACTTTCACCAGTTGCCTACATCTTTGTTTCCAGGATCCCAAAAAGGAGCTACACACTTCAGATGATTTAGCTACTGTGTTGAATGGCCATCCTGCCATCCTGCCATGTACTATCGGCAGTGGAAATGCAAGCCTAATCTAGGGTTAGTTTTCCCTAGTCTCGCAAAGCCAGTAACTATGCTGCAAAGCTTGGGCTGCGAGGACAGGGCAACCCAAAGAAAACAACCTCCTTCGAGCCGGATTTGAACCAGCGACCTAAGGATATCAGTAACTCTCATCTACAGTCCTCCGCTCTACCAACTGAGCTATCGAAGGGGATGAGAGACCAGTCAGTGGACAGTGTAGTTTCAGCACTAAAGCCTGAAGCCTCATTTCCACAGAGCTTTTGTATGGCTATCAGGACAAAACACCTAAAGGTATTGTCTACAGTCCTCCGCTCTACCAACTGAGCCATCAAAGGGGATGAGTGGGGGCTTAGTTGACGGTGTAATGTCAGTACGTGCCTAAGGCCGGGTGCACAACTTCAGACTTTTAACAGTGTTACATTCGTCTCCAGTCTGAAACGCACCATTAGTACACAGTTTAGATGTGTGTTGAAACTGCACTGTGAAGCCTGGCACACCTCAGAAAACAACCTCCTTCGAGCCGGATTTGAACCAGCGACCTAAGGATGTCAGTAACTCTCTTCTACAGTCCTCCGGTCTACCAACTGAGCTATCGAAGGGGATGAGTTGAGCCTTGGTGGACTGTCAAATCTCTGCAGTTGCCAACATCTTTGTTTCCAGGATCCCAAAAGGGTGGAACTACACACTGCAGATGATGTAGCTACTGTGTTGAATGGCCATCCTGCCACCCCACCTACTGAGTACTGTCGGCAGTGGAAATGCAAGCCTAATCTAGGGTTAGTTTTCCCTAGTCTCGCAAAGCCAGTAACTATGCTGCAAAGCTTGGGCTGCGAGGACAGGGCAAACCAAAGAAAACAACCTCCTTCGAGCCGGATTTGAACCAGCGACCTAAGGATATCAGTAACTCTCTTCTACAGTCCTCCGCTCTACCAACTGAGCTATCGAAGGGGATGAGGGAGGGTTTATTGGACTGTCAACTCTCTGCAGTTGCCTACAGCTTTGTTTTGGGAGTTTCAAAAGGTCCAAAATGGTGGCGCAGTTCGTTGACCCCATCTACTGAGTAAGGGTACTGTCTGCAGTGGAAATGCAAGCCAGATCTGGGGTTGGCTTTCTCCAACAAACAAGGACCATACCAAGTGGGGTCAAGCCTGATAGCACAAGTTGTAACTGTGCTGCAGAGCCTGGTACACCACAGAAAAGAACCTCCTTCGAGCCGGATTTGAACCAGCGACCTAAGGATGTCAGTAACTCTCTTCTACAGTCCTCCGCTCTACCAACTGAGCTATCGTAGGGGATGAGTTGAGCCTTAGTGGCTTGCATTTCCACTGCCGACAGTACTCAGGTGGGGTGGCAGGATGGCCATTCAACTGTCAGCAGTTGCCTACATCTTTGTTTCCAGGATACCAAAAGGGTGAAACTACACTGCAGATGATGTAGCTACTGTGTTGAAAGGCCATCCTGCCACCCCACCTACTGAGCACTGTCGGCAGTGGAAATGCAAGCCTAATCTGGGCTTAGTTTTCCCTAGTCTCGCAAAGCCAGTAACTATGCTGCAAAGCTTGGGCTGCGAAGACAGGGCAGACCACAGAAAACAACCTCCTTCGAGCCGGAGTTGAACCAGCGACCTAAGGATGTCAGTAACTCTCTTCTACAGTCCTCCGCTCTACCAACTGAGCTATCGAAGGGAATGAGAGACCAGTCAGTGGACAGTGTAGTTTCAGCTCTAAAGCCTGAAGCCTCATTTCCACAGAGCTTTTGTATGGCTATCAGGACAACACACCTAAAGGTATTGTCTACAGTCCTCCGCTCTACCAACTGAGCCATCAAAGGGGGGGCTTAGTTGACGGTGTAATGTTAGTATGTGCCTAAAGCCTAGTGCACAACTTCAGACTTTTAACAGTGTTACATTCGTCTCCAGTCTGAAACGCACCATTAGTGCACAGTTTAGATGTGTGTTGAAACTGCACTGTGAAGCCTGGCACACAGCAGAAAACAACCTCCTTCGAGCCGGATTTGAACCAGCGACCTAAGGATGTCAGTTACTCTCTTCTACAGTCCTCCGCTCTACCAACTGAGCTATCGAAGGGGATGAGAGACCAGTCAGTGGACAGTGTAGTTTCAGCACTAAAGCCTGAAGCCTCATTTCCACAGAGCTTTTGTATTGCTATCAGGACAAAACACCTAAATGTATTGTCTACAGTCCTCCGCTCTACCAACTGAGCCATCAAAGGGGATGAGTGGGGGCTTAGTTGACGGTGTAATGTCAGTACGTACCTAAAGCCGAGAGCAGAACTTCAGACTTTTAACAGTGTTACATTCGTCTCCAGTCTGAAGCGCACCATTAGTACACAGTTTAGATGTGTGTTGAAACTGCACTGTGAAGCCTGGCACACCACAGAAAACAAACTCCTTCGAGCCGGATTTGAACCAGCGACCTAAGGATGTCAGTAACTCTTTTCTACAGTCCTCCGCTCTACCAACTGAGCTATCGAAGGGGATGAGTTGAGCCTTAGTGGACTGTCAACTGTCAGCAGTTGCCTACATCTTTGTTTCCAGGATTCCCAAAAGGGTGGAACTACACACTGCAGATTATGTAGCTGTTGAATGGCCATCCTGCACCCACCTACTGAGTACGAGAGACCAGTCAGTGGACAGTGTAGTTTCAGCACAGAAAACAACCTCCTTCGAGCCGGATTTGAACCAGCGACCTAAGGATGTCAGTACCTCTCTTCTACAGTCCTCCGCTCTACCAACTGAGCTATCGAAGGGGATGAAGGAGGGTTTATTGGACTGTCAACTCTCTGCAGTTGCCTACAGCTTTGTTTTGGGGTTTCAAAAAGGTCCAAGATGGTGGCGCTACACACTGCAGTTCGTTGACCCGATCTACTGAGTAGGGTACTGGCTGCAGTGGAAATGCAAGCCAGATCTAGGGTTGGCTTTCCTCAACAAATGATCCATACCAGTGGAGTCAAGCCTGATAGCACAAGATGTAACTGTGCTGCAGAGCCTGGTACACCACAGAAAACATCCTCCTTCGAGCCGGATTTGAACCAGCTACCTAAGGATGTCAGTAACTCTCTTCTACAGTCCTCCGCTCTACCAACTGAGCTATCGAAGGGGATGAGTTGAGCCTTGGTGGACTGTCAACTGTCAGCAGTTGCTTACATCTTTGTTTCCAGGATCCCAAAAGGGTGGAACTACACACTGCAGATGATGTAGCCACTGTGTTGAATGGCCATCCTGCCACCCCACCTACTGAGTACTGTCGGCAGTGGAAATACAAGCCTAATCCAGGGTTAGTTTTCCCTAGTCTCGCAAAGCCAGTAACTATGCTGCAAAGCTTGGGCTGCGAAGACAGGGAAAACCAAAGAAAACAACCTCCTTCGAGCCGGATTTGAACCAGCGACCTAAGGATATCAGTAACTCTCTTCTACAGTCCTCCGCTCTACCAACTGAGCTATCGAAGGGGATGAGGGAGGGTTTATTGGACTGTCAACTCTCTGCAGTTGCCTACAGCTTTGTTTTGGGGGTTTCAAAAAGGTCCCAAGATGGTGGCGCTACACACTGCAGTTCGTTGATTGGTTGACCCCATCTACTGAGTAAGGGTACTGTCTGCAGTGGAAAGGCAAGCCAGATCTAGGGTTGGCTTTCCCCAACAAACTGATCCATACCAAGTGGGTCAAGCCTGATAGCACAAGATGTAACTGTGCTGCAGAGCCTGGTACACCACAGAAAACAACCTCCTTCGAGCCGGATTTGAACCAGCGACCTAAGGATATCAGTAACTCTCTTCTACAGTCCTCCGCTCTACCAACTGAGCTATCGAAGGGGATGAGTTGAGCCTTGGTGGATTGTCACTGTCAGCAGTTGCTAATCTTTGTTTCCAGGATCCCAAAAGGGTGGAAGTACACACTGCAGATTATGTAGCTGTGTGAATGGCCATACCTGCCACCCACCTACTGAGTAGTCTGAGATACCAGTCAGTGGATCAGTGTAGTTAATCTAGCACTGGAGAAAAGAAACAACCTCCTTCGAGCCGGATTTGAACCAGCGACCTAAGGATGTCAGTACCTCTCTTCTACAGTCCTCCGCTCTACCAACTGAGCTATCGAAGGGGATGAGGAGGGTTTATTGGACTGTCAACTCTCTGCAGTTGCCTACAGCTTTGTTTTGGGGGTTTCAAAAAGGTCCAAAGATGGTGGCGCTACACACTGCAGTTCGTTGACCCGATCTACTGGTAAGGGTACTGCTGCAGTGGAAATGCAAGCCAGATCTAGGGTTGGCTTTCCTCAACAAACTGATCCATACCAATGTGGAGTCAAGCCTGAATGCACAAGATGTAACTGTGCTGCAGAGCCTGGTACACCACAGAAAACAACCTCCTTCGAGCCGGATTTGAACCAGCGACCTAAGGATGTCAGTAACTCTCTTCTACAGTCCTCCGCTCTACCAACTGAGCTATCGAAGGGGATGAGTTGAGCCTTGGTGGACTGTCAACTGTCAGCAGTTGCTTACATCTTTGTTTCCAGGATCCCAAAAGGGTGGAACTACACACTGCAGATGATGTAGCAGTGTTGAATGGCCATCCTGCCACCCCACCTACTGATGAGTGGAAATCAACCTAAGTCAGTGGAACTAGTGAAAGTTTCAGACACAAGAAAACAACCTCCTTCGAGCCGGATTTGAACCAGCGACCTAAGGATATCAGTACTTCTTCTACAGTCCTCCGCTCTACCAACTGAGCTATCGAAGGGGATGAGGGAGGGTTTATTGGACTGTCAACTCTCTGCAGTTGCCTACAGCTTTGTTTTGGGGGTTTCAAAAAGGTCCCAAGATGGTGGCGCTACACACTGCAGTTCGTTGATTGGTACCCGATCTACTGAGTAAGGGTACGGGTCTGCAGTGGAAAGCAAGCCAGATCTAGGTTTGGCTTTCCCAACAAACTGATCCATACCAAGTGGGAGTCAAGCCTGATAGCACAAGATGTAACTGTGCTGCAGAGCCTGGTACACCACAGAAAACAACCTCCTTCGAGCCGGATTTGAACCAGCGACCTAAGGATTTTCAGTAACTCTCTTCTACAGTCCTCCGCTCTACCAACTGAGCTATCGAAGGGGATGAGTTGAGCCTTGGTGGATGTCAACTGTCAGCAGTTGCTTAATCTTTGTTTCCAGGATCCCAAAAGGGTGGAATACACACTGCAGATGATGTAGCCACTGTGTTGAATGGCCATCCTGCCACCCCACCTACTGAGTACTGTCGGCAGTGGAAATACAAGCCTAATCCAGGGTTAGTTTTCCCTAGTCTCGCAAAGCCAGTAACTATGCTGCAAAGCTTGGGCTGCGAAGACAGGGAAAACCAAAGAAAACAACCTCCTTCGAGCCGGATTTGAACCAGCGACCTAAGGATATCAGTAACTCTCTTCTACAGTCCTCCGCTCTACCAACTGAGCTATCGAAGGGGATGAGGGAGGGTTTATTGGACTGTCAACTCTCTGCAGTTGCCTACAGCTTTGTTTTGGGGGTTTCAAAAAGGTCCCAAGATGGTGGCGCTACACACTGCAGTTCGTTGATTGGTTGACCCCATCTACTGAGTAAGGGTACTGTCTGCAGTGGAAATGCAAGCCAGATCTAGGGTTGGCTTTACCCAACAAACTGATCCATACCAAGTGGGGTCAAGCCTGATAGCACAAGTTGTAACTGTGCTGCAGAGCCTGGTACACCACAGAAAACAACCTCCTTCGAGCCGGATTTGAACCAGCGACCTAAGGATATCAGTAACTCTCTTCTACAGTCCTCCGCTCTACCAACTGAGCTATCGAAGGGGATGAGAGATCAGTCAGTGGACAGTGTAGTTTCAGCACTAAAGCCTGAAGCCTCATTTCCACAGAGCTTTTGTATGGCTATCAGGACAAAACACCTAAAGGTATTGTCTACAGTCCTCCGCTCTACCAACTGAGCCATCAAAGGGGATGAGTGGGGGCTTAGTTGACGGTGTAATGTCAATACGTGCCTAAAGCCGAGTGCACAACTTCAGACTTTTAACAGTGTTACATTCGTCTGAAACGCACCATTAGTACACAGTTTAGATGTGTGTTGAAACTGCACTGTGAAGCCTGGCACACCACAGAAAACAACCTCCTTCGAGCCGGATTTGAACCAGCGACCTAAGGATATCAGTAACTCTCTTCTACAGTCCTCCGCTCTACCAACTGAGCTATCGAAGGGATGAGTTGAGCCATAGTGGACTGTTAACTGTCAGCAGTTATCTACATCTTTGTTTCCAGGATCCCAAAAGGGTGGAACTACACACTGCAGATGATGTAGCTACTGTGTTGAATGGCCATCCTGCCACCCCACCTACTGAGTACTGTCGGCAGTGGAAATGCAAGCCTAATCTAGGGTTAGTTTTCCCTAGTCTCGCAAAGCCAGTAACTATGCTGCAAAGCTTGGGCTGCGAGGACAGGGCAAACCAAAGAAAATAACCTCCTTCGAGCCGGATTTGAACCAGCGACCTAAGGATGTCAGTAACTCTCTTCTACAGTCCTCCGCTATACCAACTGAGCTATCGAAGGGGATGAGGAAGGGTTTATAGGACTGTCAACTCTCTGCAGTTGCCTACAGCTTTGTTTTGGGGGTTTCAAAAAGGTCCCAAGATGGTGACGCTACACACTGCAGTTCGTTGATTGGTTGACCTGTCTACTGAGTAAGGGTACTGTCTGCAGTGGAAATGCAAGCCAGATCTAGGGTTGGCTTTCCCCAACAAACTGATCCATACCAAGTGGGGTCAAGCCTGATAGCACAAGTTGTAACTGTGCTGCAGAGCCTGGTACACCACAGAAAACAACGTCCTTCGAGCCGGATTTGAACCAGCGGCCTAAGGATATCAGTAACTCTCTTCTACAGTCCTCCGCTCTACCAACTGAGCTATCGAAGGGGATGAGAGACCAGTCAGTGGACAGTGTAATGTCAGCACCAAAGCCTGAAGCCTCATTTCCACAGAGCTTTTGTATGGCTATCAGGACAAAACACCTAAAGGTATTGTCTACAGTCCTCCGCTCTACCAACTGAGCCATCAAAGGGGATGAGTGGGGGCTTAGTCGACGGTTGTAATGTCAGTACGTGCCTAAAGCCGAGTGCACAACTTCAGACTTTTAACAGTGTTACATTCGTCTCCAGTCTGAAACGCACCATTAGTACACAGTTTAGATGTGTGTTGAAACTGCACTGTGAAGCCTGGCAGACCACAGAAAACAACCTCCTTCGAGCCGGATTTGAACCAGCGACCTAAGGATATCAGTAACTCTCTTCTACAGTCCTCCGCTCTACCAACTGAGCTATCGAAGGGGATGGGTGGGCCTATTCGACTCTCAAAGGTCCCAAGAGGAGAGCTACACACTGCAGTTCGTTGATGATGTAGCTACTGTGTTGAGCGGCCATCCTGCAACCTCACCTACTGAGTACTGCCTGTTGCATACTCCGCAAGAAGAAAAAACAAAGTTCTCTGTGACAGAACTTTTCTTCTCGCAGCTCTTGTTCAGCTGTTCTCGCAGCTTGTTCTCAAGACATCGCCTGGGCCGAACCCTCTTCTCCCAGCTCGTCAGAGAACTATTGTGTGATTGGTCAGTCTGAAGTCGATGAGGAAAACCAATCAGCTGGCGCTACTATGGTAACAGTGCGTGACGT
>CM047515.1:27684239-27694239 GCA_026122265.1 Ammodytes dubius
AAAAAGGTTGGGAAGAGCAAAAAACATGACTAAAATGATCTTTTTGTCCAAACGTTTTTTGGTTTTTTGGTTCTCGATTTTACATGCTTTTATAAATTACCAATTTAGAGGGCAAGTAGATAACATAATACCCAGGTGATTCATATCAAAATGTTCAGAACACTCTCAGCTCTCAGTAAGGAAGGTTCAATTTTGCCCTAGGCCAATGTAAAAAAAAAATATTTTGACATACATGTTGAAATTTGAAGTCCGATTTTTGAAAAATTTCGAAATTTGTGTGAAATAATACCTTTATTCATCTGATTAAATTATTTTGACTCTTGAAATTGCTTCTCCAAAACATTAGCTTCTAAAATGTACTAGAATGTTTCCATAAAAAGGTTGGGAAGAGCAAAAAACATGACTAAAATGATCTTTTTGTCCAAACGTTTTTTGGGTTGAGATCTAAGGGCATTTTCTCGATTTGAAATGCTTTTATAAATTACCATTTTAGAGGGCAAGTAGATAACATAATACCCAGGTGATTCATATCAAAATGTTCAGAACACTCTCCGCTCTCAGAGAGGAAGTTTCAATTTTGCCCTAGTCCAATGTAAAAAAAAATATTTTGACATAAATGTTGAAATTTGAAGTCCGATTTTTAAAGAAATTCGAAATTTGTCTGAAATAATACCTTTATTCCAAGCCAACAATTTCTTAACGCCCAATAGCACAAATAGACATTTGCCTCAGTAGGCTTCACATTTCTTCTCCACTGAGAAAAAAGTCCCTTTAATGGGAAAAATATTGAGAAATGTCATGGAGTGACAGATGAATAAATCCTTCTCCCAAGATGGACATCATGCAATAGATGTCACTTGTACAAACAATACAAAAAAATCATGAAGGAATACAATAATTGACTAATGTTAACATGCTAATACTAAAATAAAATATGAATAGTGTGGATGCAGGAGAACTTCAGATGCTGCCAGAGGAAGGACTTGATCCACACCGTCTCGTCTCCACCAGGGAAAACTGGAAGAGAACAGACAGACAACAAATGAGCCAAGAAAAGTGAACAGGCATGAAAACAAAAAGACTATCCTGCTGAGCGAAAGCATTATCCCCATATACAAAGCATTAGCTTCTATAATGCACTGTCATTTTCCCAAAAAAAGTTGGGAACTGCAAAAAACATGACTAAAATCAACTGGATCACTTATCTGTAAGTTCCAGGAGATGACACCAAATCTGTCCCTACTCATGACTGTTGCGGCAAATGGACAGGTTAAACTGTGGTTCTGCCTCCAGTAATCAGCAATGTGGTGTAGTCTAACCAGGGCCATGTAAAAGAGGAGTCCAATGTACTTGTAAAACTCCTCAACTGTCAAATCAGTCCATTTAAACTTTTTACCCATGGCAATTTTTTTGGCAGCCTGTTTGTTTGTGTTGCTACAGAGTGTGTGTACAGTGTGTGCAGTGAAAAACAATTTGAAGAACTCAATTGGTGTGTAGAAGTGCGTGCCTAGCTGTGGGCCAGGGGTGTGTGCAGGTTGAAACCTGGAGACAGGAGGAGCGGTGTCCTGGTCTTCCTCAGTCTTCCAAGCCCGCTGCTGCGTAGGGGGTGCTGGTGGAGTTGGGACACGGGACCTCTTTGCGGGTGGTTCTCCTCTTCTCCTGGACCTGGACCACAGATTCACAGAAATCAGTCTCATTATCTCATAACAAAAATATTCAAACTTCACAACTTGTATTTGCAAACAACAGTGTAATAAAAGTCGATGCAAAAACATTTCCATTCTGTACTATTTGTAAATTGTAAAGGGAAATACTTTTACACAGAATACACACCTATTACTATTATTTTCAAACAAAAGTAAACAAAAGTAGTGCTATCAATAGAGAAATCAGTCCCTGTAATGTCAAGAATGCAAAATTCAAGCTAGCTTACATTTACACACAGAGCTTCATTTGCAATTTCTAAAATAAATTAGTTTATAAACAGCTGTATAGCCTACTACAGTTTGTTTGTTTCTCTCTCTCTCGTAACTTCTGTCTCCTCCCCTCAGCCAGACTAAATGACGACTTTCCATCTTCCACAACAGACAGCGCTGCACTGCCACCGATTAATGCCTATGCCGGTTCATTCACCATTTTCGTACTCATACGCAAAAATATTGACACACACACACACACACGGGTGTCCATTTACGCGAGACAGCTAGCAAACAAAATTGAGACACACGGGGAAGATTGTACTGTTTTGAACCTAGCCTACATTGTTGCACCCACTAAATCAATAATGCACAGACACTAGCGGAGAATAAAGTAAGACTATTGAAATATATTTCTATTCTCTACCTTTTGAAAACTATTACTTGTTTTCAAACAACAGAAGGCTGGCGACAAGAGTATACAGCTCTGTCACGTCAGTTCCAAAAAAAAATCGGTCATGTCAGGACGCAACATTCAAGCTAGTTTACATGTTCACACTTAGCTTCCATTACAAAAACAGACGTTTTGTCAAATAAATGCTCTTACCCGTCTTCAAATGGATCCATGTCATCTTCATATTCCTCTTCGTCAAAGCCCTCAATGTCGGAATTGGCGTCTTCTTCGTCACTGCTCCTCTGAATCTCGTCGCGGGCTTCAGCTGTAGCTCAACATCCGCGCCATGGTGAAGTCGAAATAGGAGCAAGAATAGTTGTCCTTTGTTCAGTGAATGTTGTTTGACAAGTAATGGGGAGGTCCTTAGTGATTACACTAAGTTGATTGGATGGTTTTTCACAAAATCTGACAGCAAGCAGCTCTACCAATCACGCAAGGGAAAGGGTGTTGATTGACAAGCGGCTCAGCCAGTAGCGCAAGGGAAAGGATTGATACATTTTCGCGCCTCTCAGCAACATATCTCTGGCTGTGAGTCACGTATACTATCGCGAGAATATATCCCGGAAAGGGCAGAATCCCAGCTTTCCGGAGATACTTAAACCATATTGCTGCGATTTAATAATGTTAAATAATGTATTAAAACATAACGAAATCACCGACAGAACGCAGTAGAACGCAGTACTGCGGGCTCCGGGTTGGAAGGGTTAAAGGGCTGTTTGAGGGTTAACACTAGGTTTTAAGGACAGGCCTTTAAAGGGCTGTTTGAGGGTTAACACTAGGTTTTAAGGTTCAGCTATGAATTAGGTTCATGTTAGGGTTAGTGTAAGGGTTGGGGTTAGGCATTTAGTTTTGATGGTTAGGGTAAGGGGCTAGGGAATGCATTACGTCAATGAATGTCCTCACAGGTATAGCTGGACAAACGTGTGTGTGTGTGGTGGGGGGGGGGGGGGGTCCCACTGTGTGTGTGTGTGTGTGTGTGTGTGTGTGTGTGTGTGTGTGTGTGTGTGTGTGTGTGTGTGTGTGTGTGTGTGTTACTGTGTGTGTGTGTCACTGTGTGTGTGTGTCACTGTGTGTGTGTTTTCACAGGAAACACGGGGTACCCCAGGGCTCCATTCTAGGCCTGGCCCAGACTCCAAAAGAGGGGCAAGGGAGGGGGAGAGAGTGTGTGTGTGTTTGTGTGTGTGTGTGTGTGTGTGTCTCCAAGTCTGGAATAACAATTCCCACTGAGTTGAATACGGCCAAAAGAAATATGACCACAAGCATAAACCTTGGCCGCTGTCCAAAGCTAACAATTATAAAATGAGCAATGTGTTAGAAAGCATACAGAGGTGGCAACAGACCGCTTAGTTTACGACAATGGGGCCCTTGGTTTCAAGGGGAATGAACTGCCCCACACACACACACACACACACACACACACACACAGGGACCCCCTCCCCACACACACACACACACACACACACACACACACACACACACACACATATATATCTTTAAATGTACGCCGTAAATTACAGTTACAAAAAACAATCTAGACCTTGTGTAGGTAAGAGGGGAAAAAAAAAAAAAGGCTTTTGCAAAATATGGCAACTCAGCATTTCAGATGTCTTTGCTTGATTTGTGCGTAATGTGCCTTTAAATAGGCAGAAATTCACAGCACTCAAGTTATCAAAAATTATTTGATCCCTTATCTCTTAAAGGTTCTTTGAGGACATTACTGTTTATGTATAGCCTAGGCTCTGTAAACGGGTATGTTGCTGTCTATGGTGGGCACATTTTGTTTACATGCCCTTTGTTTGCAAGGCAAGGCAAGGCAAGTTTATTTATATAGCACAATTCAGACACAAGGCCACTCAAAGTGCTTTACAGGGGCAAGATTAGAATACATAAAATACATTATAAAACATTTAAAAGCGAATAAAAGAAGCAAATAAAATAAAAAATGCAGGTTAAAATGGAAACAAAAAAGTCTTCAGACTCGATTTAAAGGAACTGAGAGTTGCAGCAGACCTCAAGTTTTCTGGGAGTTTGTTCCAGATTTTTGGTGCATAATAACTAAAAGCTGCTTCTCCTAATAACAGTTTTACAGAGCCTAGGCTGTGTGTTTGTTTACGCAAGATTTTTAACAGACAGAAGTTATAATTCACTTCTGTCATCAGCGGATAATCGTTTCTCACAGCAAAAGAGTTATAAAGAAATTAAAAAAAAATGCGATCCCTGTTCCTTATGTCTTAAAAGGTTCATTGAGGACATTAAAGGCCTACTTCACCGGTTGGAATATGAAGGTGTATTGAACTCTGAGATCCTGTTTAGTATAAATGTACAAAAAAAATTAAATCAGATCATCTTAGCCTGAGAAAAGGCAGAAAGAGTGTTTTATGGTCTCACTGTCTAACCCTACAGTTTCCTTCTTGTGACATCACAGTAAGGGTTAGGATTAACAGGACAGCTGGGCCAAGGGAAGACTGAGGGAAGAAAAACCTCATTCATTATATTATAATAGTTATTTTATAATGATAGAACGCCGGTTCCGTATGGGTGAAGTATTCCTTTAATAACCATTGTGGTACATTAACTACTCTGTTTCTGGTGTGTGAGCCATATTCTATCAGTGGCCTAGTGCAGCTGTCATAATGAAATCCTTCATTGAGCTTGGCATGGGCCGTCTCGTTTAAAAACCGACATATTTTCCCAGTAATAGTATATTGCTTTCTAAATATTTGTTTGCGTTGCTGCCAGGCTTCAGTGGGCGCTGATGGGTTTGTAATTTAATGCTAGTGTGTGTGTGTGTGTGTGTGTGTGTGTGTGTGTGTGTGTGTGTGTCGTGTGCGTGTGCGTGTGCGTGTGCGTGTGCGTGTGCGTGTGCGTGTGCGTGTGCGTGTGCGTGTGTGTGTGTGTGTGTGTGTGTAAATGCGAGTACAAATATTAATATGGTGAGAGACCGCATATGTGGTGAATAAATGTTAGTTAGTACACGGTGGCATATTTAGAAGTGAGTGCACAAACAAACAGTATCTCCTATGAATGGTGTTAGGATTGAAGGCTAAGCTGCAAAAGTTGGTGCACACTTTGTTGCCCGAGTTATATTTGAAGCACTGTGCATACTTAGAACAAGTTTGTTTTTCTATGTATTCTGAAAGACAGTTAAATTATATACAAATATATATAGAACAAAAAACACTTATAAATGAGACCTTTATGTTTTCTTTTCTTTTCTTTTATTTGTGTCTGTTTCCTTGTTGTCCTACTGTGAAATGTGATCACCATTTACAGGAAGTGAATGTTATCATTTGAATTTGATACAGTTGTTGGTGTCTTATAATCACGAAGGGGATGGGTCCTTGTTTGGACATGACACAATAATAAAAATTAATTCATTCATTCATTCATTCATTCATTCATTCATTCATTCATTCATTCATACAGCTCTGAATCAAGCCTTGCCTTATTTGTCCGCATCCATCTGTTAATTGTTTGTGAGAATTAGGTCCCACACAATGGTTATCACCTACAATTAGGTCAGATAGAGTGGAGAAGGAACTGTCATTAGTCTTAACAAAATGCTAACAACACCCAATTAGTTGCTAGCAATTGTTGTCTGCAATGTTGTTGTCCAAATGCAACTCATTAGGAGTAGTCGAATAGAGTTTTGGTTTTATACTATAAACTACTGACAACATTTCTACCAAATTCCAATACATTTTTTTGTCATTTAAAGCATTTTTTCAATAAGTAATGTAGAGATGAAGATTTGAGAAAAATCCAGACTGGTCTCTTAATTTTTTTTTCAGAGGTCATTTATGAGCATCAGAGGGAAAATGAGACTGTTTCAGAAACATTTAAAAGTTTTGTTGGAGGAGGTATAATGTCTAGTGTCCAGATTTTGGTGAATACATTCATACATAGATCATTTAAGTCATAATACTATCCGTCACAATGATATCCGTGTCCCTTTTCTTTACGGCGATTTGTTCTGGTAAAAGCTGAGCTGTGCTGTAGCGTTTTCCTCTCTGACCCTGTGTGTGTGTGTGTGTGTGTGTGTGTGTGTGTGTGTGTCGTGTGTGTGCGTGTGTGCATGTGTGTGTGTGTGTGTGTGTGTGTGTGTGTGTGTGTGTGTGTGACTGATGTTTGTATTGGTGTCCTACTGACTCTGGAGTGATCCGCCTATTACAGGGGTCACAAAGGTCCATTATATTCCCTCCCTCACACACACACACACACACACACACACACACACACACACACACACACACACACACACACACACACACACACACACACACACAACCCCCCATCCCGCGTGGCTTCCAAAAAACTCCACCGTTGTTCCATTACCTTCCAGAAGGAAAATAAATAGTAATTTTCATCCCAATAATTCGTTAAAGGTGCAGTCAGCATTTCTGGAGAGCGCTTGTTGTGACCCCCTCCCCTCTTTTATTTGATTACATTTAATTTCTTTGTGTTTTTTGTTTCATATTGGTTGTTTTTTTTTGTTTCTTGAAGTGTGTGTTTTTGTTTCGTTTCTGCTATTTTTAACATTATGTATTAGTTTGTGTACTAATTTCTTAATGCAGGATTGTTTGTAATTGGGTGTGAGGGTGGGATATGGTGGGGTATGTTCGGGGGGGGGGGGAAAGGGGAAAAACATTTATAATCCATTGTACTGCAGTTGCTTTGCTACTCTGTGATTTAATAAAAACACCTTTGAAAGAATCACTTTGATTGAATTGACTATGATTCGCTACCTGTCTGTACTATGTGCGCGCTGAAATGGTGGGCCCGCTTTGTTGGTTTACATACCAGTTTACAGTTAACATATTTTTTATTCAGCACACACACACAAACGCACACGCACACACACACACACACACACACACACACACACACACACACACACACACACACACACACACACACACACACACACACACACACACACACACACACACACACACACACACACACAGTATGGACAATTCATTCATTCATTCATTCAATAATTCATTCATTCACAGGGAGTGGATCATGAGGAGATATTTACTGATTTTGACAAAAAAGTGATTTAACAGCAAGCCTTTCTCCAGAATCACTGACTCCAACTTTGTTTTCAACCTTTATTAGATAGAACAGAGTTGAAATGGAGAGAGAGAGAGAGGGGGGGATGACCTGCAGTGAAGGTCCAGATTTGAACCCGCGACCACAGCAATGAAGGCCGGAGCCAATATGGTACACGCTCTATCCACTACACCACCAGAGCACCCTGACTGACTGCACCTTTAAAACAATGTAGATAGAATAAGTCATCTCCGCCCGTCACACACACACACACACACACACACACACACACACACACACACACACACACACACACACAACACACCACACACACACACACACACACACACACACACACCACACACACACACACACACACACAACACACCTCCCTCTCTGTCTCTTTTCTTTTCGCTACAATTCAGATTGGTTCCGCCTCACATTCAAACACTCACATGATCTCTGCGCACAAGCTCCCGATTACACGCATGTCAGGGGACGTCCCCGCGCGGGATGTTCCACGTGTGTGTGTGTGTGTGTGTGAGAGAGAGTGTGTGTGTGTGTGTGTGTGTGAGAGAGAGAGTGTGTGTGTGTGTGTGTGTGAGTGTGTGTGTGTGAGTCTCTTTCTGTGTTCGTATGTCTCGCTCTGTGTGTGTGTGTGTGTGTGTGTGTATGTGTGTGTGTGTGTGTGTGAGAGAGAGAGTGAGTGTGTTGGTGTGTGTGTGTACATATGTGTGTGTGTCTATGTCTCTTTATGTGTGTGTGTGTGTGTGTGTGTGTGTCTCTCTCTATCTCTCTGTGAGTGTGTGTGTGTCTCGCTCTCTCTCTCTCTCTCTCTCTCTCTCTCTCTCTCTCTCTCTGAGTGTGTGTGTCTGTGTGTCTATGTCTCTTTCTGTGTGTGTGTGTCTCGCTCTGTGTGTGTGTCTGTCTCCCTCTGTCTTTGTGTGTGTGTGTCTCTTTCTGTGTGTGTGTGTCTCTCTTTCTGTGTGTGTGTGTCTCTCTCTTTCTGTGTGTGTGTTTGTCTCTCTGTGTGTGTGTGTCCGTCTCTTTCTGTGTGTGTGTGTCTATTTCTCTGTCTGTGTCTCTTTCTGTGTGTGTCTCTTTCTGTGTGTGTGGGGAAAGTATGTTGCAGTAATTGAGTTAAGCATGTCAGACAGTAGCTGCTGTATAGGAGGAACTTAGGGCTTATTGTCTGCGGTTCCGGAGTTATGTACTGCATAAGCATTTCTGTTTCTGCACACATTAGTGGCGGACGGTCAATATCTAGACAATCTGCTGGTTCCACTATAGACACACACACACACACACACACACACACACACACACACACACACACACACACACACACACACACACACACACACACACACACACACACACACACACACACACACACATACTCACACACACACACACAGGAGGCAGCTATAGGGGAGTATTTTTTGAAGAGCCATTCATGCTGTTTTGTTGGCTGCGTTATGACATTCAAGCCTCGACACAGTCTGTATATGTGTCTCTTTCTGTATGTGTGTGAGAATATGTGTGTGTGTGTGTGTGTGTGTGTATATGTGTGTGAATATGTGTGTTTGTATCTCTTTCTGTGTGTGTGTGTGTGTGTGTGTGTGTGTGTGTGTCTCAATGTGTGTGTGTGTGTGTGGTTTAGAGCGTGTTCTTCCACCTCCAAAATGATGGCACTTCTAAGAGGTGAAAATAGATCCTTCTGCCATCTCAAAGAGTCCACAAAAACACTTTATTTATGCCACTAAATCATGAATTTTTTTTTGTCTTATTTTGGCTTTTTGGAGCTATGAGGTATTTTAAGCTTGGTTACAAATCCTCCCCAGCTCATTAAAACTTAAAAAGTAAAAGCTATACTGCGTAACTTTTTTTCATATAAACGTGGGTTACATTCAAGCCATCACCAAAACCAGTTGACACAAAGTTGATTAACCCCTATCAGCTCCACAAAACTCTCTCTGTATTTCTCAGTGACACTGGTGCAGGAGCTCAGAAAAATCCCCAAGAAATGTTTCAGTTGTTGATTCTACTGCTAAGAGAAAAAAAACTGGACGTACAGCAGAAGGTATAAAATCCATGTGCGATCACCGAAGGCTTTACCTCATGTAGATGCACCGACACTGTTGTTGTAATTACTCAGAATTCCTCATGGGGGGCGACAGAAGTTACACACTGTAGCTTTAACACCTATAACAATGCATTTAGGAGCCAATTGTGGTGTTTTTAGGTTTTCATGTTGGAATATTTGGTTTATATTACTTTGGGTGTGCTCACATGCCATGCCACAAGGAGGCAGTAGTGAGCACAATCACCCTAATCAAGGATAAATAGACACAGGTGAGCAGATTTTTCTTCCATTTGGAACCTAGGGAAACAACAGCTCTTACCCACAAACATATTAGAGAAATCCCCGGGTGCTATTTTGGTGATATTTATGAATGAAAAGATAACAACAAAGGACAGCGGTTGGTGGATCAATAAGTCGGCAAGAAAATACAAAAGGAATATGATGTCTGTTGTGATTTTTTATTTTTAAATTTTTTTGTGATTAGTGACA
>CM047515.1:27729239-27736739 GCA_026122265.1 Ammodytes dubius
ATGTTATGATGAAATAAAAGAGTAAAGTATGTCCCAATAGTATGCCTACTGCATCCTAACTAGATTATTTTTATGGTTAGATGTAGTATGTAGAATAGAAAAAAGAAAGAGTATGCGATTCGGAACGCAACCAATGTTTTTATGTAGCTATGAGCAACTTTTACATTTGTATCAGTTTCAAAGTCAATGGATTACTGCAGCCTTTTTCATGTTGCAGTAGCTTCCACCACAACACACAAGCTATGATATCAGGAAGTGGAAATGTGTGTGTGTGTGTGTGTGTGTGTGTGTGTGTGTATATATGTGTATATATGTGTGTGTGTGTGTGTGTGTGTGTGTGTGTGTGTGTGTGTGTGTGTGTGTGTGCCATGCGGGAGCCATTGAGTCTTTGTGTGAGTGAGTGATGTAAAGGCTAATTGTGATAGCTGAGGTTATAGGCTCTTCCTTTGGGATGGGGGTCGCTTCCCAACCATCCATCCTAGTCTATCATCAACCCTCTCAACAACAGACTGGATATTTACACACACACACACACACACACACACACACACACACACACACACACACACACACACACACACACAAAATTAAGGACGTTTTTCAGGCATTGGAATGTGCTTCGACTGGGTTCCTTTTTGTGGTTATTTATTTTGGTCAGGATGAGAGAGAGAGAGAGAGAAGAGAGAGAGAGAGAGGAGAGGAGAGAGAGAGAGAGAGAGAGAGAGAGAGAGAGAGAGAGTGAGAGAGATGAGAGAGAGAGAGAGAGAGAGAGGAGAGAGAGAGAGAGAGAGAGAGAGAGGAGAGAGAGAGAGAGAGAGAGAGAGAGAGAGAGAGGAGAGAGAGAGAGAGAGAGAGAGAGAGAGAGAGAGAGAGAAGAGAGAGAGAGAGAGAGAGAGAGAGAGAGAGAGAGAGAGAGGAGAGAGAGAGAGAGAGAGAGAGAGAGAGAGAGAGAGAGAGAGAGAGAGAGAGAGAGAGAGAGAGAGAGAGAGAGAGAGAGAGAGATGAGGAGAGAGAGAGAGAGGAGAGAGAGAGAGAGAGAGAGAGAGAGAGAGGAGAGAGAGAGAGAGAGAGAGAGAGAGAGAGAGAGAGAGAGAGAGAGAGAGAGAGAGAGAGAGAGAGAGAGAGAGAGAGAGAGAGGAGAGAGAGAGAGAGAGAGAGGAGAGAGAGAGAGAGAGAGAGAGGAGAGAGAGAGAGAGAGAGAGAGAGAGAGAGAGAGAGAGAGAGAGAGAGAGAGAGAGAGAGAGAGAGAGAGAGAGAGAGAGGAGAGAGAGAGAGAGAGAGAGAGAGGAGGAGAGAGAGGAGAGAGAGGAGAGAGAGAGAGAGAGAGAGAGAGAGAGAGAGGAGAGAGAGAGAGAGAGAGAGAGAGAGAAGATGAGAAGATGAGATAGATAGATAGATAGATAGATAGATAGATAGATAGATAGATAGATAGATAGATAGATAGATAGATATTCTGTTTTTCTAGATGGTTCGGGGATAAGGTTTGCATGCGCTGACACTATGAAATTTGTGCTGGAAACGGAGCCACTGTCACCACTGTCTTCTCACTGATTACTATTACAGGAGTCTGCAGGAAGAAAAAGAGGTTCCATGTTCTAGGTTTGTTTTCTAAAGCTACAGTGTGTAACTTCTGTTGAACCCCCCCCCCCCCCCCCCCCATGAGGAATTCTGAGTAATTATAATAACATTGTTGATGCATCTACATGAGGTAAAGCCTTCAGTGATGGCACATGGATTTTATACCTTCTGCTGTACGTCCAGGTTTTTTTTCTTAGCAGTAGAATCAACAACTGAAACATTTCTTGGGCTCTTCTTGGGGATTTTTCTGAGCTCCTGCACCAGTGTCAGGGGGGGGGGGAGGGACACACACCAGTTTGTGAACGCTGCCATACTGAGAAATACAGAGAGAGTTTTGTGGAGCTGATAGGGCTTAATCAACTTTGTATCAACTCGTTTGGATATGGGCTTGACTTTAACCGATATTCATTTATATAAAAAGTTACGCACTATAGCTTAAATGATCTGAAAATTGGAGTGACGCATTTTGAAAATAGTTTTTTTTGAGAGCTGAAGTGGTTCAATCCGCTAAATCCTAAAAGAGTCAGTTGTGGTTTTTAGCCTTTAACGGTTTTCTAAACTATTCATCATCGACCCATAACCGTTTATTTTTCCATGTTCTGTGGTCTGAAAGAAAATCTGAAATTTGCACGGAAACTAACTTTTTTTTCTTAATTTTTTAATTTTTTACTTTAACCTAATTACTGAAAAGGTGCTCTGACATTTTGTTTTTATTCTAGCGCCACCTTTCGACTAAAGCAGTAGTGTTTTTACTACGCCAGCTGTAGTTCCTGGGTGAGCGTTATACCATGACAAAGGCATTAAAAAAAAACTATATAAAAATATAATTCTTTGCACTGATGGTCTTGTTTGCTGTTACATGTAATTTATGATCATCAGAGGAAAAATGAGACTGTTTCAGAAATATGTAAAAGTTGACAGAACAAAATACATATTGTAGAAGAAGCTATTAACTATGAATAAAACATCCACTTATTTGAATTACCCTGTGTGTGTGTGTGTGTGTGTGTGTGTGTGTGTGTGTGTGTGTGTGTGTGTGTGTGTGTGTGTGTGTGGTACAAAGTGGAAAAGGAAGCCAATAACTTAGACCACTTCCCACTCTTAAGGCGTGTGCCCTAAGAGTTCCATTCACTCACACACACACACACACACACACACACACAACACTAACACACACACACACACACACACACACACACACACACACACACACACACACACACACACACACACACAGCTGTTCGGTTGCCAACTAAATGTCAGAGGTGATTCTGAAATGGTGAAATGCAAGTAGCAACCAACTAGTTCCACTTCTCCCCCACAGGCTATAATGTCACATTATGTATCAGAGTTACCAGCACGTTTATATATCTACATTTGAAGGCATTATCTTATCATTATCTGCTTCAATTTAGTTTATTGTTCCTAATGCACCGTGGATCAGAGATAAGCAGACAAAATTCCGATTCTTATGTATGTCTTGCATGTGTGAGAAATGACAATACATTTTTTTTTTACTTGACTTGTATGACAGCCTCGCCCAGTTGTGATAAGGACAATAGGACAATGATTGTGCCATAAAGGAAATCGGAGCATAGCAACATAACATATAATTTTTTTCTCTTATACCAACGAAATAACTGGTTGTACAGTGGTATGTTTTTTCAGTTGCATTTGGACATGTGTAAAAAAAAAAAAAAAAAAAAAAGTTAAAAAATAGCTCTGGGCAAAACCTAGCGCGGGAATTCGTCCATCTCTGAAAATTATGAGCAAATAGAAACAAAGCAAAAGCAGGAAATGTGTCCATGTCACTGCAACAATTACGTGTAACAGTGAGAGGAGGTTGTGTGTGTGTGTGTGTGTAATTGAGAGTGTGTGTGTGAGTGAGTGTGTGTGTGTGTGTGCAAGTG
The DNA here is from genome assembly GCA_026122265.1 of Ammodytes dubius. Taxonomy (NCBI): domain Eukaryota; kingdom Metazoa; phylum Chordata; class Actinopteri; order Uranoscopiformes; family Ammodytidae; genus Ammodytes; species Ammodytes dubius. The sequence goes on from CM047515.1 coordinate 27,732,728, forward strand.
AGAGAGAGAGAGAGAACGAGAGAGACTTACGATTTAATTTCCATGAAAATTTGTTATTTCAAGATTTTTCGCAGTGATTCAGCATTCGCAGTCGGATTTTGTTGCCAAAGCCGCGGTGGTTACGAATATTCAAGCTGTGGGCCAAACAAAATCTGAACGGAATATGATTTATGCTCTCCTGTGCTCACTTCCTTACGCTGAAAACTGCCAAAAAATGTCTTGCTCATTGCAGCGTGCGAATGCAACACACACACACACACACACACACACACACACACACACACACACACACACACTACTGACCGATGCAAACTTAAAACACTGTAGCTAAAAACACACCACGAAAAAGTATATACTGAAAACCATATGTGAGTAGGAGTAGAGATTCCACACTAGATATTACTCAGTTAAAGGTCGAAAGTCACATCTTACTACTTGAGTAAAAGTACAAAAGTGTCTGATTTTTAAAAGTATTTAGAGTACAAATCACACACACGCTCGCATGCACGCACGCACGCACACACACACACACACACACACACACACTCATAACATGTATACAGCTCAAAGATGCACTGTGCTTAAAAAGTAGCGGAGGACGTTTTCAGATGCTACGAGGAACTTTTAAATATTTCTGAAACGGTCTCATTTTTTTACAAAGAATGCTTTTTTTATATAAAACATATACGTATATAGTTTTTCTTAATGCCTTTGTCTGGGGTATGCTCACCCAGTAAAAAAAAACGCTACCGCTTTTGTCCAAAGGGGGGCGCAAGAATGAAAACAAACTCAAAGTTCCTCAGAGCACCTTTAAGTCAAGTAGTATAGAGTAAATGTAGTTGGATACATTTCACCTCCCCACACCACTTCTAACCAGAAACATATTTTTTAAAGATAATTTTTTGGCATTTTCAAGGTTTATTAGACAGTACAGAGCTGAAATGGAGAGAGAGACAGAGAGAGAGAGAGAGGGGGGATGACCTGCAGTAAAGGTCCACGGGTCGGATTTGAACCCACGACCACTGCAACGAAGGCCGGAGCCAATATGGTACGCGCTCTATCCACTACACCACCCCAAGAAACGTATTTTTGTAGAAACCCTATACCCTAACTTGGACCCACTCACTTCCACACTTTGCCATTATGCAATCTGCCAACAATTCACAACATAATTAAACACACACACAGAGGAAACATAGTGTTGTGTGTGTGTGTTGTGTGTGTGTGTGTGTGTGTGTGTGTGTGTGTGTGTGTGTGTGTGTGTGTGTGTGTGTACATTTCATCCCCTCAAGAGTCCAACAATCCAGTTACCACCTTTACACTCGGGATCGCAATTTCCTGCTAAGTAAAAAAGCGGGTCCGGTAATTGAATCTCTGTGCTCTTGTTAAAAAGTGCAGCTGTTGATGGCAGCAACGTGTGTGTGTGTGTGTTGTGTGTGTGTGTGTGTGTGTGTGTGTGTGTGTGTGTGTGTGTGTGTTGTTGATGGCAACGCTCGGGTGGAAGCAGAAGTGTGAATTCTTGTGTCATGGTGCAAGTGGAGAGAGAGAGAGAGAGAGAGAGAGAGAGAGAGGAGAGAGAGAGAGAGAGAGAGAGAGAGAGAGGAGAGAGAGAGAGAGAGAGAGAGAGAGAGAGAGAGAGAGAGAGAGGAGAGGAGAGAGAGAGAGAGAGAGAGAGAGAGAGAGAGAGAGAGAGAGAGAGAGAGAGAGAGAGAGAGAGAGAGAGAGAGAGAGAGGAGAGAGAGAGAGAGAGAGAGAGGAGAGAGAGAGAGAGAGAGAGAGAGAGAGAGAGGAGAGAGAGAGAGAGAGAGAGAGAGAGAGAGAGAGAGAGAGAGAGAGAGAGAGAGAGAGAGAGGAACTGTTGGCCACATATGCCAGCCATCAGCACCGCACTGTTATGTAGGCTTCACTGTGTGTGTGTGTGTGTGTGTGAAAAGAGTCTGTGGAATAAAAGCCTTCTCACGCACATGTGTTCACACATCATGTAACCCAGGCTATTACAAGTTTGTACAATTGAAAAGGAAAATACTGGACTGTATACTCAGTTGCCAGATGTTGCACACTTTTTATTTTTTTGTTTAACCTTTATTTATACAGGTAGATCCCATTGAGTCCGAAGACTCTTTTGCAAGGGAGACCTGTTCCCATTTACACGTTACCATTCACACACACATAGCAGGCTAACTATCGACATTCACACGAGGCAAGGTGGGTGAAGTGTCTTGCCCAAGGACACAACAACTATGACACAGGTGGCAGGGCGGGGATCGAACCTCCAACCCTTTGATCATCGGCCGACCCGCTCTACCACCTGAGCCACAGTCGCCCCTGTAATAATGAACTTACTGTAACAATTTGTATGAATAATATAAGAGCATAAATGTAATGTTTGTATGTATGTTCTATGTGTGGCGGAGCATTGTGGCAAGTGTGTTTTTGGGTGAGCCTTCACGCCAGCATTGGTTGAAGCTGGGGTGGAGGATTTGGGGAGGAAATGGCAGTTGGGATAGAGATTGGAATTCAAATACCTCAACCGCTCCACTTGTTCTCTTTGGTCCCTCCCCTATGTCGTTTTGAATGAAAAAAAAAAAAATTAAATAAAGGATAGTCTAACTTTTGCAAAAAAAGCGACAGTCTAACCTACATCAAAAAAAACAAGTCTAACCTATGTTGTTTTGACTGAAAAGAAGAAAAATAAATTAAAAATGACAGTCTAACCTATGTCGTTTTGATTGGGAAATAATAATAAAAAATGACAGTCCAACCTAAAAAAAAAAAAAAAAAACTACAGTCTAACCTATGTCATTTTGATTTAAAAAAAGACAAAAAAAAAAAAAAAAAAACTGTCTAACCTACAAAAACTTTTTTTTTTTTTAAATCTTCATCTCCACATCACTTATTGAACATTATCTTAACGAAAAAAAAATGCATTGAAATTTGGTAGAAATGTTGTCAGTAGTTTATCTTATAAAACCAAAATGTTCATTCTACTCAAACATATGCCTATAAATAGTAAAACGAGAGACACTGAACATTTGGAGTGGTCTCTTCAATTTATTTGTATTTATTTTATTTATTTAACTCCCTACACTAAGGGAAACCTACCCTGCGTTCCAATCCCCATACTTCCCTACTATCTAGTATGCCAGAAAAAGATTTAGGATGTCCCAATACATGTACTGTATGTCAATTGTAGTATGCTGAAAATACATAAATGCCCCTAACTCCAATAGCATTTTGGATTATTCGTCTTTATTCTTGACATTTCTCGACATAATGAAAATAAAATCTTCCTTATCTGATTATTTTTTTCTCTCCTGTGGCCCTAAAACTCTTCTGTACTTTAGTATATAGTGCAGTAAAAAGACTAAAACTCTTCTGTACTTTAGTATGTAGTGTAGTAAAAAGACTAAAACTCTTCTGTACTTTAGTATGTAGTGCAGTAAAAAGACTAAAACTCTTCTGTACTTTAGTATGTAGTGTAGTAAAAAGACTAAAACTCTTCTGTACTTTAGTATGTTGTGTAGTAAAAAGACTAAAACTCTTCTGTACTTTAGTATGTAGTGCAGTAAAAAGACTAAAACTCTTCTGTACTTTAGTATGTAGTGCAGTAAAAAGACTAAAAACTCTTCTGTACTTTAGTATGTAGTGCAGTAAAAAGACTAAAACTCTTCTGTACTTTAGTATGTAGTGCAGTAAAAAGACTAAAACTCTTCTGTACTTTAGTATGTAGTGCAGTAAAAAGAAAAAGTATGTGATTTGGAACGCAGGGCTAGTAACAGCAGTGGTTGCTTAGCGCCACACACGTTGCTTGGGAATGAGTTTTGGGGAGGTCGGGGGGTCGGGGGGTCGGGGAATGAGTGGAACAGGAAACGCCTAATACGGGCGACGTCATTACGCTGCCCTGCTCAATTACTGAATAGTTCATCACGGCTTTACTGGTTGAATCACATTCACTCTGACTTGATGGATGGACATACTATTTCTTTACTACACTACATACTAAAGTTACATA
>CM047515.1:27741739-27744239 GCA_026122265.1 Ammodytes dubius
ACACACACACACACACACACAGTCCCCGGTAACCCAGCAGTGGATGTTTTTCCAAACACTGTGTTTCTATAACAGGAACATTTGTCAGTGTCAGTGGGACGTGTGCCAAGCCACAGAGAGGCTGACAGAGCTGCACACACACACACGCACACACACACACACACACACACACACACACACTCTCTCTCTCTCTCTCTCTCTCTCTCTCTCTCTCTCTCTCTCTCTCTCTCTCTCTCTCTGTCTCTCTCTCTCTCTCTCTCTCTCTCTCTCTCTCTCTCTCTCTCACACACACACACACTCTCTCTCTCTCTCTCTCTCTCTCTCTCTCTCTCTCTCTCTCTCTCTCTCTCTCTCTCTCTCTCTCTCTCTCTCTCTCTCTCTCTCTCTCTCTCTCTCTCACACACACACAGACACTCTCTCACACACACACACACACCATGCAGGGACGCGCACACCTACACACACACCACACTCCCTCTCACACACACACACACACCCTTTCTGTGTGAATGCATCTCAGGTATGACAGAGGAAGTTATGATTGTCCTGCTCTGTGCTTGAGACATCCTCATCATCTGAGGTTACACAGGCACAGACCACCACAGGGGAAAAAGCATTCCTGCAAGGTTGATTTTTCTTCTGATTTTTTATCTATTGTTTTAAACTTAAAGACCTATTTCACCAGTGGGAATATGAAGGTGTATTGAACTCTGAATGAATGAATGAATGAATGAACACTTTATTCCGGACTCAAAGTTCCATAAAAAGACAATACAAATACATGTCAACACAGATTAAAATACATACAAGCATCGATTCCAATGTTTCCACAACCAGAGGAGAACCTTGTATCACTCTGTTTAGTGTCAGTGAGTGCAGCAGTTATTAGTTTGTTTTTTCACTCTAGAAGTCGACACATAAATTTATACATTAAATTCCTCAACACAGCATGAAAGGTGGGGACATTACTAGTCACAAACAAAGAGCTAGCACTAGTCCATCTGGGAAGCTTAAAGAGGATCCTAAACGCATCGTTATACGCTACTGTAACTTTTTCAGTTTTGCTGTTCTGAGATCCTATGTAGTATAATATAAATGTGCAAAACATTTTAGAAATCGGTTGATCCTAGCCTGAGAAAAGGCAGAAAGAGTGTTTTATGGTCTCACTGTCTAACCCTACAGTTTGCCCAGTTGTGATGTCACAACTGTTATTGAAGGTTCCATATTTTTCCTATCATTTCCTAAAATGAACTTAATGTAACTGAGTTTATAAGGAGTTCCCTGAAAAGGACATTTTGGAATAATGCATTTCTCCAAATCTCCAAACTTTAAAGAATATATGTGGCCCTGTTCAGACTTTTAAGAATAGTATTCCATGCCCCTGTAAAGCACTTTGAAAGGCCTTGTGTCTGAATTGTGCTATAGAAATAAACTTGCCTCGCCTTGACACTTTCTAACCACTGTAGAGCATGTGCAAGGATTTGGTGAGAAATATCTTGATGAATAAAAGGTTGTATTAATCTATTTGTAATGTTGGTGTCCATTGGATTTGTAAAGGTCGTCATGTGTTTGACATTAGAATCACAGTTACATATAGATAGCCATGTCACACCACATTCACACATGGTAGGACTCTGTGGAATGTACACTGTGTGTGTGTGTGTGTGTGTGTGTGTGTGTGTGTGTGTGTGTGTGTGTGTGTGTGTGTGTGTGTGTGTGTGTGTGTGTGTGTGTGTGTGTGTGTGTGTTGTGTGTTGTGTGTGTGTGTTTGTGTGTGTATGAATAGATACAAATAGCAGGGACTTTTTTAGCATTTAAATATAGGATTTTTATTACCATTTGTCGACATGTGACATGAGAGCGTATAATGGCTGTTAAAGATTATTTTCCTGGAAGACACAAGATCAAATCAATTAGTGTAGAAAAAAAAAATCGCAATGCATCAGATCATGGACCCTACACACAAACATATCAAATCAGCAATTACTAAGACAGATACACTACCTCATTGTTAATCAATTATAAGGCAACTGTCACCACAATTCACTTGCTTTTTCTATACTTTTTTTTTTTTAAAGATATTTTTTTGGCATTTTTATGCTTTATTGATAGTGTAGAGACAGAGGTAAAATGGGGCAGAGAGGGGAGTGACATGCAGAGAACGACCGCGGGCTGGAATTGAACCGGGTCTGCTGCTGGCCGAGGCCCATGGGGGGGACGCCCTACCAACTGAGCTAAGGGCGGCCCTCTTTTTCTATACTTGTGCCAAAAAATCTAGCCTGGTCCTACCAGACCATTTATCTTCAATTGACAAACGCAACCTCCCTTGAAGGCGGGTGTCTGTTGAAGTTTAAAACTATTGGATCTGCCCAGTGCCACTCTGGATCTGCCAACCAATCGCATAACGTTTGGGGCTTGACGTTATGTTATGTGCCGGCTTCTGAGCCACTCCCTCTGTTCGTTGATTGGACCGGCAGAAATCTGGCTGGAGAAAACCCAC
>CM047515.1:27746739-27749239 GCA_026122265.1 Ammodytes dubius
CCGCCTACCAACTGAGCTAAGGGCGCCCCGATCCCTGCTATTTCTATGTGTGCTCATTGTGAGGGCAATACAATGAGGTTTTGGATATTTTGAGCTCTGAGTTTGCTTGTGTTTTCCTTTGTTTTTTAAAGGTGTAGCCCCCCTGGTTTACATACCAGTTTACAGAGCCTAGGCTGTGTATTAACGCCAAACACACCACACACACACACACACACACACACACACACACACACACACACACACACACACACACACACACACACACACACACACACACACACACACACACACACACACACACACACACACACACACACACACACACACAAAGAATGGCTGCCTCCACCTAAGCAGCGGTTGAGTGATGGGCCTGTCAGAGTGTGTTGGCTGCTCCAGGGCTAAGTCAGCATTCCACACATTCCCTCCTCTGTAAGCTGTGATGGCCGAGAGGTTAAGGCGTTGGACTCGAAATCCAATGGGGTTTCCCCGCGCAGGTTCGAACCCTGCTCACAGCGAGGCATGACTTTAACAAGATTTGATCATAAATTGCTTTGAAATCGATTTGCTAATTAATAGGATTATGTATCACAACAAATTGTAGTTAAAATTACTTGAAATATTCCCAGATTCTCCCTCTCACCCCTCTCTCCCCCCTCCCCCATCCCTCTCCCCTCCCTCTCTCTTTCTTGCTCCCTCTCCCCTCCCTCTTTATATCTCTCTCCCCTCCCTCTCTCTTTCTTGCTCCCTCCCTCCCCCCTTCCTCTCTCTCTCTCTCTCATGAAATAAACATCAATATCCTGTTACAATCGATTACAAACTCCTACATTTCAAAGAAAAAACTAATATACATGGGGGGAGAGGGGCGCCCTTAGCTCAGTTGGTATGGCGTCCCCCCCCCATGGGCCTCGGCCAGCAGCGGACTCAGGTTCGATTCCAGCCCGTGGTCGTTCTCTGCATGTCACTCCCCTCTCTGCCCCATTTCACCTCTGTCTCTACACTATCAATAAAGCATAAAAATGCCAAAAAAAATCTTAAAAAAAAAAATGATAATATACATAGTGTGAGCAGGGTTTCGAACATGATAGTTAGCCCTTTGTGGTAGTAACATTTATCGGTCCCGGAGATGTGCAGAATGCTGGGAAGAAAACGGTTTAATTTTTGCAATATGTTGTCCAACTTATAATGTTTTGTGCCTTCCAAGCTGCACCACACTGATGTTGATTCAAGATTCAAGATTCAAGATTTTTATTAAATGTCCCACGAGGGCAAATTTGTTCACACCAGGAGAAGTGGTTTAACCCACATGACAAACAAAACAAAACAACAATGAACACAAAACACTGTGGAGACAAAGTGCTCAAAAGATAAAGTGCCAGGATATAAAAAATGTAAAATACAAATTAAAAAATTAAAAAATTAAAACATTAAAACATTAAAATAAATAAAAATAAAAGTCGACAACAAGCGTTCTCCAGAATCACTGGACATTGGTACAGTGAGGTGGATGTGTTTGTAATTATAACACAATGATTGATAACATACAGGTTGCGTTCCGAATCGCATACTTTCTACTATATAGTATGTAGAAAAAAGATTTAGGATGTCCCGATTCTTGTGGCCAGATTTAGGATGGTTAGAAGTACCCGGATGTCCTACTTGCGGCCAAGATTGTTAGTGCTGAAAACTGCATCCTATTTGGGCGATTCTGACCCACAATCCAGTGCGCACGTGAAGTGACGTCACATCGACGAAGCCTCCATGTGAAAACAAACGGGGATGCGACGGATATAAAAGCAAGAGGCAAGAGCAAGGCGCAATGTTATGATGAAATAAGAGAGTAAAGTATGTCCCAATAGTATGCCTACTGTATCCTAACTAGATTATTTTTATCGTCGGATGTAGTATGTAGAATAGAAAAAAGAAAGAGTATGCGATTCAGAACGCAACCACAGTTGTCTTGCCTGTCTTGTTGGACTACTAGCCCAGTATGTACCAACTTTACCATATTATTTGTACTATGCCATTTCTTTACGACCTACTGTATGTTTGGAATAGGTAGTTGTTACGTTTTACTGCAGCCTATCTTCATCTATGTTATAGGGAATTATAAATACTGTACTTCTAATATGTTTTTCATTATGAACAAAACCCCAGTGTGTGACATAGAAAAAAGCAGACTCTATATTTGCGAAGAAGAAAAAGAAGTACGGAGTGGTGATAAATTTCAATATTTTTCTTTTGAACAATTGCTTCCTATAAAAACTTAGGCGCACGCACACACAACACACACACACACACACACACACACACACACACACACACACACCACACACACACACACACACCCCCCCCCCCCACACACACACACACACACCCCCACACACACACACCAACCAACCAATTGCTTGACTAAGATTTCACTCTCTTGTGGCCTCTCTGTGCCTGTGTGCTTGTTTCACAGTCACACAGCTGTGTGTGTGTGTGTGTGTGTGTTGTGTGT
>CM047515.1:27756739-27761739 GCA_026122265.1 Ammodytes dubius
GCGTTCTATCATTAAAAAATCACTATTATACTATAATGAATGAGGTTTTTCTTCCCTCAGTCTTCCCTCAGTCTTCCCTTGGCCCAGCTGTCCTGTTAATCCTAACCCTTACTGTGATGTCACAAGAAGGAAAATGTAGGGTTAGACAGTGAGACCATAAAACACTCTTTCTGCCTTTTCTCAGGCTAGGATGAACCGATTTCTAAAATGTTTGCACATTTATACTACATAGGATCTCAGAGTTCAATATCAATACACCTTCATATTCCCACCGGTGAAGTAGGTATTTAAGTCTGTATATCCATAGAAATAACTCAATACAAAACACAACTTTATTAGTAGTGTCCCTTTCTTCAAAACCTTCCTGTCATCCCAAAAACAATCTCAAACATTTTTTTTTTCTTCCACGAGTTCAGAACTCTGTCAAATTGCTGTTTTTAAGACAGTTGTTCCATGACCGATGTTAAAATAATCCCATGTTGAGTGAAGTATGCACAGAGTAATTACAGAGGCTAGGTCTGCCCCTGTCTAGTCAGTGGCCGTCCGGTCGTCTGTCTGTCTGTAGCTCGCTGCCTTATGATAAACACTGCGGTCAATGACACAAGTATTTTTTTTTCAGTCTTTGATATTGCATTTTTCAAAACGGGACAACTTGTAAAAGTGTAGAATTTTGTGCTGATTATTCATAACATTGATTAGAATGATATGTTTCCAGAAGGTATTTTATTTTAAGATTTGTTTGGGGCATTTTCAAGCTTTATTTAAGCAATATCACATGAGAGGGAGCATGTTGTCGCTCTATATCAGCGCTGCTGTGATTCGGTCGTAGGTACGAGGCCGCAGGCCGAGTGCCGAAGAATATCTGTTGAGTCGGACTGGAACAAAATAAATTGTTCTTGTTATTGAAAGAAATACACAACCAAGAAAAACACAAACACCTCAACTGATCACTGCCAGACATTGCAACATGGCAACTTGATAACCCCACCATTTGGGTCCTAAATCTAATTGCTTTTGGACGATAGTGTGTGTGTGTGTGTGTGTGTGTGTGTGTGTGTGTGTGTGTGTGTGTGTGTGTGTGTGTGTGTGTATGTATGTGTTGTATCCAAGGTTGTGTGTGTGTCTGTTTCTAAGTCTGTGTGTGTGTGTGTGTGTGTGTGTGTGTGTGTGTCTGTGTCTCTCTGTGTCTGTGTGTGTGTGTGTGTTTTTGCGTACATATGTGTGTGTGTCTTAGTATGTATGTGTGTGTGTCTTAGTGTGTTTGTGTGTGTGTGTGTGTGTGTGTGTGCTTTCCCAGGTTTCTTGACATTTACACCCGCCTTGCGCCTGTCAGCAGTCACAGCTTATTCCAGGGAGGTGATAATGTAGCTGCCAGCTCTCAGTCTGTTAGAGGAATCACCATAAAGTGTGTGTGTGTGTGTGTTTCTAACTGTGTGTGTGTGTGTGTCTGTGTGTGTGTGTGTGTGTGTGTGTGTGTGTGTGTGTGTGTGTGTGTGTGTGTGTGTGTGTGTGTCAGTTTCTGTGTGTGTGTGTGTGTGTGTGTGTGTGTGTGTGTGTGTGTGTGTGTGTGTGTGTTTCGCTTTCGGGGCCCAGAAAAATACACGGGTACTGATACCTGTCATTTCCCTTTGCTGTGTAATGTCTAAAGCAGAGAAACCTGTGTTTCATTAACTCACACACACACACTTGTTTATCGTGGAAATAGGACAAGGCTTACATCTGAAGTTTAGGCATTATATATAGACAGGACTTGTTCAAAAAGCCCTACAAACATCCTCCCTCCTACACACTCAACATACTACATACTGTCTACTACTTTACGATGGATTGTGTACGCGAGGTTCATCGAAGTATACAGAAGCAATGGGGCGGTTGAGTAGGAAAAGTAAACCTATCGATCCATACCACAAAAGTTCCTGGAAGTATAAGTACTCATCCGGGCATTTTTCGCCTACTACAAACTCGTATAAACAACCACACCATACTGCAAAATGTTGTTTAAACCTGCAGTGTGTAGAATTTTGGGTTTTTATTCCTAGCAGATTTTGTAGAAAGTAATTATAATATCCATAAGTACATTTAATTTAGTGCATAATAGCTGATTTTTTTTCTTAGAATTATTATTTTTTCCCTTAGAAAGGGTCTCATATATGTCCATATTTCTCCATACTTTGGACCAAGGCCTTGTCACCGCCATTTTGGAAGTGTCATAGTTGGAATGTCATCAGGTGCATTGTTTAAAATTTAGAATTGTTCTTGTCCTTGAGGGCCACTGTAGCTTCTGTTATTATTCTAAAGGGTTGGGGTTACCCAGGGAGCGTTGCATTCTAGAACTTTCTTGAACTTACATGATGATGTCATATTACACACTGCACCTTTAATTGTTAGTTTAATAAAAATGTACCGGTAGTAATCAACCCATCAATCATAATGTCTTGTAGCCCCAAATTCACACAAAGAACTGGCTCAAAGGGCTGCACACACAGCAACATAAGAGAAATACAAATATCATGACAACACGATAAACCATATACAAAGAAGATCATACTTCATAGAAAGCGTTAAGAATTATAAAAGACGGGGGCGCCTTTAGCTCAGTTGGTAAGGCGTCCCCCCCAATGGGCCTCTGCCAGCAGCGGACCCGAGTTCGATTCCAGCCCGCGGTCGTTCTCTGCATGTCACTCCCCTCTCTGCCCCATTTCACCTCTGTCTCTACACTATCAATAAAGCATAAAAATGCCCAAAAAATATCTTAAAAAAAAAGAATTATAAATGACAAAGAATTACTAATATTTTAGGTGTGTACTGTAGGCCTATACTTGTTAACATTTTCTGTGACAGCCTCTGTACTATGGGTGACCCCTTTCCATATGTAACTAAAGAAAGCTCATTCTCATGGTAACATTTTGTCAAGAGCATTTATATTTATGTTTTTATTTTGTTGCTGGCAATAGCAAACTGCACTATCCACCGTGGCTATGTAGCAAAAGGAAAACAAGCACCACATGGGAGCCATTTCAGTGGGCCGACAAACACACACACACACACGGACGGTCTCCGCAGGTCTCCGTTTACGAGCATTTCCGGTTTGCGTAACAAGCCGTTACCTTGCGTGACGACTCGCCGCTCCTGTGCTGCCTAGCAACCCTGATAGCTGCCAACGGAGACAGCCTTGTCAACGGAGGAAAAAAGAAAAAGAAGTTGCCTACCAGACGAAAAGAAAAAAAAGTACAAGAAAAAAAGAAAGGAAGATAAAAGTTAAGAAGATGGAGCAACACGTTGCTGTTTTGTTATTTTTTTATTTTATTTTATGCCATCTCTGAAAAAAACGCAATGAATCATGGGATATGTTGGGCCACGAAGGATCCATCTGTTGCAGCCTTCAAAACCGTGAAACGAAGGCTGCATTTCTCGGCCGCATATGAGGAGCCTTGCAAGGAGCCTTGCAAATGGAACAACCTTTGCGCGCCGCTATGACGCAATCGGTCTTCAAATGCAGCCTTCGTAGACCGCAACCCCTGTATTGAGATTCACCCACACACACACACACACACACACACACACACACACACACACACACACATGGCTAAAACCACATGAGATGTTGTAGATTGCTGGTTGGCAGGAGTGTGTTTTGCTGTAGTTTGGGGTTGGTTAGCAGAGTAAACACTATGTGAAGAGGGCAAGGGCTGCATTCCAAACAGAAATCAAGGGAAAAGTACAAAAAAAAAATCTTATATTTGGCACCAGTTTAAAATTGTGTTGTTTCTGGTTTGCTATCCGCCTAGACCTGTGTGTGTGTGTGTGTGTGTGTGTGTGTGTGTGTGTGTGTGTGTGTGTGTGTGTGTGTGTGTGTGTGTGTGTGTGTGTGTGTGTGTGTGTGTGTGTGTGTGTGTGTGTGTGTGGTTAGCAATGAGAGGATGTGACTGTCAACGTAATAATAACGTCCTAATTGCGGCTCAGTCTATTCCAAGTTTGATCCACGTTTTAAAAGAAGTACATAAAAACAGTTTCGTCTGTCTGACACACACACACACACACACACACACACATGCACAGACATAGCCTTCCTGACACACAAACACTCACACACTCACACACACACACACACACACACACACACACACACACACACACACACACACTAGTCAGGAAGTCCCGTTGCCTTCTTGTACTTTGTGTTTCGGAGTATATGAATGATTTAAGACTTTGACCTGATGGATGAGGTTAACAGGTAGAGTGAACACACTGCCAACACACACACACATACACACACACACACACACACACACACACACACACACACACACACACACACACACACACACACACACACACACACACACACACACACACACACACACACAAAAAACCTTTCTGACACACACACACACACACACAGATGAGGAAAACAGAAATATGTGTCTGTCAAATTAAGTGATTTATTCCCGTGCTGAATTTGAACCCTGTAAGCAGCGTAACAGTTTCAAACAGTATGTGATATGTTGATGTAAGGCTTGTTAGTATAATGCATTGGATTTCATTTATTTTCTTTGTTAAGATATTTTTGACACCACCTGGACCTGAAAATTAAGGGTGTATTCACACAAAGTCCGCTAGTTCACTTGCTTTGGTCCAGACCAAATAGAGTTTTGATTTTTTTTGTTTGGTGTGGTCCACTTTCACATTGCCCCTTTTGCAAGTGAACCAGAATTACGAAGCAAAACCACACGTGATCTGAGGTCATTCATTCATTGGACAGACATTCTGGGGTGGAGAGAAGCAGGAAGCACGAAGTGAACACTGCGAAATATATATAATTGATATAATATGGGGTTAAAAATAATAAAAGGGCCTACATCTAACCTATAAATAAAGAAGAACAACATCAAATTCACACCACAAACGAACTGCAGCAGAGTGCTTTTTGGAAACGCTCCGAGACTACCTCTTCAGCTGGGTCTCGGAGCGTTTGTTTGGTCCGCCCCCGAGTGCGATTG
>CM047515.1:27766739-27769239 GCA_026122265.1 Ammodytes dubius
TGCTCTTGTTTCTCTGTCCTGAGATTCACACAGACTGAGCAGTCTTGTTTAAATGTTACAAATTGAGCTAATAAACTGAACTTTGAATTGTTTTGCTGCAGAAGTTATCACAGCTAATTGGTGTTATCTAATTTGATAATAAGGTGATTGCATGCAGAATGCTCGTGCCAGAAACTCATACAGTGGTTTTGTACAGATAAATAAATAAGTAAATATTAGCAGGTTCTCAATAGTATTTCAATGTAGGAGGGAGGGGGCAAAAACATTTCTGTCCCCTGGGGGTGGGGGGGGGGCATGACAGAAAATAATTGAGAACCACTGGGTTAGCTGAATGCCTGTCAAGTGTGGTCAATTATTGAAGCCACAACATTTAAGTTTGAGTGTAGCAGGAACTAGCTGCCAAACAACAGCTCACAGTGGCTGAGAATGACTGACAGGTAGACAGGTCAAGCCCCACAACAACTTCAGGCTATAAGTATCAGCTACATGCACACTTCCTTACCCCGTAGGATGTTGTTTTTCTCAAATGCCATGTCCAAAAGTACATGGGTATTTTTGTACATTTATTTGTTTGCCCTTTTAGTTTTCAAGGATATGTCCCCACAAGCACAGATAGGTAAAATGTAGATAGGTGTGTGTGTGTGTGTTTATGTTTTGTAATGTGTGTGTCTGTTTGTTTTATAATATGTGTGAGTGTGTGTGTGTATGTGTGTGTGTGTGTGTGTGTGTGTGTGTGTGTGTGTGTGTGTGGCGTGTGTGTGTGTGTGTGTGTGTGTGTGTGTTGTGTGTGTTTTAACTTTTCTCTTCACTCAAGAAGGCAAAAACCTAAACTTATACATCGCCATTAGCAATCCAAACCAAAAGGTGGCGACATTACCCTGACGCTAAAGCTATGTTATGATGTTATACTTTTTTTTTTTTTTTTTACTTATTTGTCTCAGATGTGATTTTGTGTCATAGCTGTGTTTTCAACAAGGAGAGAGAGAGAGAGAGAGAGAGAGGAGAGAGAGAGAGAGAGAGAGAGAGAGAGAGAGAGGAGAGAGAGAGAGAGAGAGAGAGAGAGAGAGAGAGAGAGAGAGAGAGAGAGAGAGAGAGGAGTGAGAGAGAGAGAGAGGAGGAGAGAGAGAGAGAGAGAGAGAGAGAGAGAGAGAGAGAGAGAGAGAGAGAGAGAGAGAGAGAGAGAGAGAGAGAGAGAGAGAAACCTATATATAATTATTTGATACTATTGTTGTGTTGTGCTCTGTGTGATATGTGTTGACCTGTAAAGTTGACCAGTTTAAAACGTTGCTGTAGACTCACTTTGTTGTTGCATTGGCCTTTAACACAAGTTGAGACTTTGACACTCCTAACTTTGTTTTCCTCATGTATCTTATATGTTGTTTTGTATTGTATCTTGTACAGCACTTTGGTCAACTGATGTTGTGTTTAAATGTGCTATAGAAATACATTTGACTCTGACTTTACATTTTATCATTCTTTAAAGATTATTTTTTGGCATGTTCAAGCTTTATTGGATAGTACAGAGTTGAAATGGGGAGACAGAGAGAGAGGGGGGATGACCTGCAGTAAAGGTCCACGGGTCGGATTTGAAACCCGCGACCACTGCAACGAAGGCCTGAGCCAATATGGTACACGTTCTATCCACTACACCACCGGAGCGCCCACTATATATTGCCTTATTCTATACCTGATCGGATCTTTTATAACGGCTATGATCTCTTCTCAATGTCCAGTTATATTTTCAGTTTCACCCAGGGTGAGACAACCATCACCTTTTGTCATACATTTTTATTTTAAATGGATTATTTTTTTGCATTTTCAAGCTTTATTTTAGACAAGGGAGACAGAGAGAGAGAGAGAGAGGGGGGGATGACCTGCAGTAAAGGTCCACGGGTCGGATTTGAACCCGCGACCACTGCAACGAAGGCCGGAGCCAATATGGTACGCGCTCTATCCACTACACCACCGGAGCACCCTCTATACATGACTTTATTCTATACCTGATTGGATCTTGTATCACGACTATGATCTCTTCTCAATGTCCAGTTATATTTCCATTTCACCCAGGGCAAGACAACCATCACCTTTTGTCATCCTTTTCTTTTAAAGATTTTTTTTTTGCATTTTCAAGCTTTATTTTACACAAGGGAGACAGAGAGAGAGAGAGAGATAGAGAGAGACAGAGAGAGAGAGAGAGAGAGAGAGAGAGAGAGAGGGGGGATGACCTGCAGTAAAGGTCCACGGGTCGGATTTGAACCCGCGACCACTGCAACAAAGGCCGGAGCCAATATGGTACGCGCCCTATCCACTACACCACCGGAGCGCACCAACCTTTTATCATTCATTGTGGTCACTTATGTTTGACCACCACCACATATTTCAGAGGCACGGATATGGGCTTTATACTTTAACCCCAAGTAAGTGGTCTAGTCTACCGGTATAAATGGAAGCATATCCCTGGGTGAGCAGGGTCTCGAATATCGGATAATATAATGGAGGC
>CM047515.1:27816739-27819239 GCA_026122265.1 Ammodytes dubius
ACACACACCCACACACACACACACACACACACACACACACACACACACACACACACACACACACACACACACACACACACACACACACACACACACACACACACACACACACACACACACACAGGCGTAGCTAAAGGAATATAAAGTATTCGAGCAAGCTACGCTACCAGGCAAACTTTGGCAAACTTCTCAGCCATGTGTTGGAGCATCTGAGAATGTCAGAATGGATTCCTCTCGAAGATTGTTAAATGTTTCAATTAAAGGTGCAGTCAGTGATTCTTGTTGTCAAAATCGAGGAGAACTGCGGCCCACGTCCCGCTTTTTTTTGGCCCGCGGCCGATTTTAAAAATATAAAATATATATTTTTTTTTTTTTTTTTTTTTTTTTTTGGAAAATCCATGTGTCCTTCAATAGCTTCTAATTCATCTGACACAGTGTCTCCAAATTATTTTTTCACACTAAATTCTTCAGAATAAGCCTCTTAATTTTCCTCTCAAAGTGCTGTGATGTGATATATAGATAGATAGATAGATAGATAGATATATAGATAGATAGATAGATAGATAGATAGATAGATAGATAGATAGATAGATAGATAGACAGATAGATAGATAGATAGATTTAAAAGTACAATTCAACTCAATTTCTTTGCTGTATTTCTACCCTGCCATCATTGCCAAGTTCAGAGCTACTGGCAGTGATGGAAGAACAAATTATTCTGATTCTCGCTCCTTGGCAACCGTCTCCCGTGTGTGTGTGTGTGTGTGTGTGTGTGTGTGTGTGTGTGTGTGTGTGTGTGTGTGTGTGTGTGTGTGTGTGTGTGTGTGTGTGTGTGTGTGTGTGTGTGTGTTTCAGTGAACAGACTATATAGCCCACATCTGTCTCTTTATGTCCCTGTGTGTCAGAGATTTATGCTGCAGCACTGTCAGATAAAGTTCTCAGACTGAATATTGGCCGCACTGCAGAGAGATTGGCAGGCAGTGTGTGTGTGTGTGTGTCTGTGTGTGTGTGTGTGTGTGTGTGTGTGTGTGTGTGTGTGTGTGTGTGTGTGTGTGTGTTGTGTGTGTGTGTGTGTGTGTGACTGACTGTGTGTGTGTGTGTGAGAGAGAGAGAGAGAGAGAGAAAGAAAGAGAAAAAGAGAGAGAGAGAGAGAGCTAGTGTGCGTTGTGTGTGTGTGTGTGTGTGTGTGTGATTGTGTCTGCCCGTGTGTGTGCGCGTGCCTGTCTGTCTGTGTGTGTGTGTTGAATGATTTGTGTGTTCTGAGTGATTTAGTGGATATTTTGAAGCACTATCACTGTCTTCCACTCAAATAAATCACACTGGTTGAGCTACATATTGTTTTTTTATCTTAAACCTGCAGTGTGTAGAATTGTGGGTTTTATTTCCTAGCAGATTTTGCAGAAAGTAATTATAATATCCATAAGTACATTTAATTTAGTGCATAATAGCTGACATTTTTTTTATTATTATTTTTTCCCTTAGAAAGGGTCTCATATATGTCCATATTTCTGCATATTTTGGACCAAGGCCTAGTGCCGCCATCTTGAAAGTGTCATAGTTGGAATGTCTTCTGGTGCATTGTTTAAAATGTAGAATTGTTCTTGTCCTTGAAGGCCACTGTAGCTTCTGTTATTATTCTAAAGGGGTGGGGTTACCCAGGGAGCGTTGCATTCTAGAACTTTGTAGAACTTTCTTGATGATGTCATATTACACACTGCACCTTTAAAGGTGAGACAAGGCAGGCAAGAACATGTATTGTTTTTCAAGGCACTGGTCAATTTTTAGATATGTATCTCTATTTTGCTTCCATAACATGTCTTCTTTCATACTAGTATAAATCAAAAGGTCCAACATGTACATTTAGGTGTTTATTTGACTAAACCTTGTCTGTTTGCGTCTGTATATTTCTCCTATACAACCATCTTTAACGGACATTATCTCAATATTAGTTTTTTTTTCAATACTCTGAAACAAAAATCTCAATTTCTAAAGCACTTACATCAACTAAACTTTCCATAATCATTCTTAGCACTATATAAACATGGAGAAAATGCATTTTTAAGACCTGTACATAGTATTTTTTAAATATAAAATGAACTAAGTCTCTATCCGAAATCTGTTCTGTAAAAACCCTTGGACACTAATATGTCGTAAAATTGAAATTAAGACTCCTGGCTTTATCCAACATCTAGAATTTAGATTTTTTATAGGGATACAGATTAGGGAATATGAACATTTTATACACTACCAAACATCAATTTAGCCTTGAACAAGTACTTAAAAAGGACGATACTTCATTCTATTTTTTTTCTTCATATTGATTGTTTATTTTTGTTTCTTGTAGCGTGTATTTCGTTTATGTAATTTTTTAACACTGTGTATTGTTTTTCTTCTTTTTTTTTTTTTCTTTGTGTGCTGATTTTTTTTATTTCTTTTTTTTTAGATGCAGGATTGTTTGTAGTTGGTGTGGGGGTGGGATATGGGCGGGGTGTGTTCGGGG
>CM047515.1:27831739-27834239 GCA_026122265.1 Ammodytes dubius
GTAACTTAATCAATACCATTAATCCCAATGTTTACCCTTCAGTATTCAGCTCTGGTTACAATCCAATTCAGGCCCAAAATTAAGCCAATATGTCGTTTTGTTTACGAGTTAACATTTGTGGATGTCAAGCTCTATTTTCTACCATGTTTATCCTTTAAAGGTGCACTATGGCTGTGTTCTGAAAGCCCTACTAACGTCCTCTCCCTCCTACATACTATACTCAACATGTATATACTACATACTAAAAGCCCTACTAACGTCCTCTCCCTCCTACATATACCCAACATGTATATACTACATACTGTCTACTTAACGATCCATTGTGTATGCGAGGTTCGTCGGACCGTTTACACTGAAGTAAAACAGAAGCAATAAAGAATTAAAAAAAAAAACTGCTGTGCCGTTTGAATAGACGCAATGCATTGTGGGGCGGTTGAGTAGGAAAAGTAACCTGTCTATCCATACAGAAAATCTCCCCGGAAGTAAGTTAGTACTCATCCGGGCATTTCTCGCCTACACAAACAGTATTCAGCTGCTCTGCTTTCAATACAATTCAGGCCCAAATTAAGACAATATGTCGTTTTGTTTAGGAGTTAACATTTATGGCTGCCGCATACTATTTTCTACCATGTATATCCTTAAAAGTGCACTATGTTTGGGTGCTCCAGTGGTGTAGTGGATAGAGCGCGTACCATATTGGCTCCGGACATATTTCTAACTGTCTTTGACTATGTTAACAGGCTTTTACTAGCGCAGCATGTGAGATACATGCTAATAGCTCCCACACACACACACACACACACACACACAGACACACACTCTCACACACACACACACACACACACACACACACACACACACACACACACACACACACACACACACACACACACACACAGCATGTAAGCTAAATGCTATTAGCCCTCGTTTCGTGTCCATTAACATTGCGACCTCTATAGTGCAAAGTGCCCGGGGGATACACACAGCAGGCCATTGGAATATAATGGGGCCCTTTAATCTGAGTTTGAGTACGAACACTTGAATGACACACACACATACACACACACACACACACAGATGCAGACGCAGACGCAGAACACACACACACACACACACACACACACACACACACACACACACACACAGATACACACATCCACACACACATACAGTATACATTATAAAACCTTCACACACACACATACCATTATAAAACTGACACACACACACACACACACACACACACACACACACACACACACACACACAACAAAACAAACACACACACCCATTATAAAACTGACACACACACACACACACACACAACACACACAACAAAACAAAACACACACACACACACACACACACACACACACACACACACACACACACACACACACACCACACACACAATACACACACACACACATGAATGACACGTCCCAGCCTGCGTTCCCATTCACAAACAGCGGGGCACCAATCACAGCTCGGTTCAATTAGACATAAATGAAGCACATCTGTCCAGGACGGGACGGGCTTTCTACACTAACAACATCACGTGATGAAAAGGCCATTTTCTTTAACCTTTGGTGGGTCATTCACGTGTGTGTGTGTGTGTGTGTGTGTGTGTTGTGTGTGTGTGTGTGTGTGTGTGTGTATCTATGTGTGTGTGTGTGTGTGTGTGTGTGTGTATCTATGTGTGTGTGTGTGTGTGTGTGTGTGTGTGTGTGTGTGTGTGTGTGTGTGTGTGTGTGTGTGTATCTACGTGTGTGTGTGTGTGTGTGTGTGTGTGTGTGTGTGTGTCTGTGTCAGTTGTATAATGGGTATGTGTTAGTGTGAAGGTTTTATAATGTATACTGTATGTGTGTGTGTGTGTGTGTGTGTGTGTGTGTGTCGTTTGTACAAGGTTGTACAAACACTTAAAGGAATACTTCACCCATACGGAACAAGCTTTCTATCATTATAAAATCACTATTATAATATAATGAATGAGGTTTTTCTTCCCTCAGTCTTCCCTCAGTCTTCCCTTGGCCCAGCTGTCCTGTTATTCCTAACCCTTTTTACGTTTTACCATGTGTGATGTCACAAATGGGAAAATGTAGGGTTAGACAGTGAGACCATAAAACACTCTTTCTGCCTTTTCTCAGGCTAGGATGACAACTTCATTTATTCTATAGATTATTGAAGACGTACAAAGAAGGCCTGTATACACACACACACACACACACACACACACACACACACACACACACACACACACACACACACACACACACACACACACACACACACACACTCTTCCCCAATCTGTTTTTTTTCCCATTTTTATTTCTTATTTTTGAAGGCCATGGCTAATCTCTTCAAACACTTCCAGGCGACCCGAATGAATGCAGCAAATAACACACACACACACACACACACACACACACACACACACACACACACACACACACACACACACACACACACACACACACACACACACACACACACACACACA
>CM047515.1:27884239-27886739 GCA_026122265.1 Ammodytes dubius
GTGTGTGTGAATGGTAACGTGGGAAAGGAAAACAGGTCTCCCTTGTAAAAGAGTCTTTGGTCTCAATGGGATATACCTGTTTAAATAAAGGTTAAAAAAAATATATTTTTATTACATAATTCACCGTAACAAGCTCCCATCTCCAAAAAACTTTATCTCAATAAAGTATTTATTTTATATAACTATTTTCTTTGCCAAGGTTTTCCCTCATCAGTTCTGGCTTGCCGGCCAATAACCGTCCAATTGATCATTTGTAAAGTTCAGAGATAACTGAATCACAATCGAATCCATTTGGTTTTTTTAGAAACGCTGGCAATAGAACATGGCAGCTAACGTCCACTAATAGGATTAATTTAATGGGGAAAACGAAACATAAGCAAGTTTAAGTTCTTGGCAAGCTAAGAATAAAGTAATTTCTGAGATCCTTAAAGGTGCTACGAGGAACTTTTAGATATTCCTGAAACAGTCTCATTTTTCCTCTGATGGTCATAAATTATAACAGCAAACGAGACCATCAGTGCAAAGAATGCTATTTTTACATAGTTTTTCTTAATGCCTTTGTCATGGGTATACACTCACCCAGGAACAACAGCTGGCGTAGTTAAAACACTACCGCTTATGTCCAAAGGGGGCGAAAGAATGAACACACACTGAAAGTTCCTCGTAGCACCTTTAAAAGACTCTCTGGGCATGTTTGCATTCTCACAGAGCCTATAATCAAAACCAGTACATTTCTGTTACAATAATCAAAATAAATCTTGATTTTTCGGTATCACCATGTGGAGTCAATTCTAGTTTATTATATCAGCTAATGTTATTCTATTGTCTATTGCAGTGTGTCCGTCCTGGGAGAGGGATCCCTTACTCTGTCGACTCTCCCTGAGATTTCTTCAATTTTTTTATATTCCCGGTAAAGGGTTTTTTACTGGGAGTTTTTTTTCAGCCGAGCTAAGGGTGTAAGGGCAGGGTGTCATATTGTATCATATATCATATTGTATGAAATGTAAAGCCCACTGAGACAAATGTATTTGTGATTTTGGGCTATACAAATAAAACTGATTTGATTTGATTTGACTCCCCTTTTATTGCATCAACATCCAATTCATTTTGAAATACTTGTTGTTACCAGAAAAAAAAGGCAAAAAAAAAACAGTATAAGACATGGTGAAATAAGATATGAATTATTTATCATTGACAATTTATTTTCTTATTGACATGGACAGTGTTAACGGTGTTGATTCCAACGCACATACACACACGCACACACACACACACACACACACACACACACACACACACACACACACACACACACACACTGTATAAACCAGAGACACCTGAAGTAAAGGGCGTGTTCCCTAACACATAAATCACACCAGCTCCTCTGCCTCCAAGAACATCTCACCAACTGTGTTTATTCAAATCCTTTTAATAAATCCATCGTGTAGGAATGTGGGTGTAGTCGCGGCTTGAGACTACACACCCACACACACACAGATAGTAACACACACACACACACAGACACACACACACACATAGATACACACAGGCAGAGACAGACACATACAAACACACATAGACACACATACAAAAACAGACACACACCCACATATACAACCACTAACACACACACATACAAGAAAACACACACACACACACTCACCACACACACACACACACACACAACACACACACACACACACACACACACACTCACACACACACACACACACTCTCTCACACACACACACACACACACACACCCCCTAGCATTACATCAACTTTTAACCTCCCTGCATGATTCTGACTTTACACGGCAAACACATAACCAGTCCCGCCCTTCATTTTAACCCGGTTTTCATTGTGTGTGTGTGTGTCTGTGTGTGTGTGTGTGTGTGTGTGTGTGTGTGTGTGTGTGTGTGTGTGTGTGTGTGTGTGTGTGTGTGTGTTTACTATGTGTGTGTGTGTGTGTGTGTGTGTGTGTGTGTGTGTGTGTGTGTGTGTGTGTGTGTGTGTGTGTGTGTGTGCGTGTGTTTTCCCAACCCTAAGGCACTTGCCCATCCCTTGCTTGTACTTTTGGATTTGTTCACATTCAAAACTGCGAAATACCTTTTTTTTAATTGAATTAATTAAACATATCTGTTGCTGCGTGCCTTGGTCATTATTTCGTGTTAATTACTAAAACTGGTCCAAAAAAGCTCTGGGGGATTTGGATAAGGTACAGAGAGAGGTGAGTTTAATGGGTGGAGGTTTAACCTATTAATACACACATGGGAAAATAATGAAGAATGCCAGTAAGACCAAAATGTTTGAGCACTTTGCAAAAAAAAATCTCAAAGCCTGTCATCTGTGTGTGTGAGAAAGTGACTAGACACAACATGTTTTAAGTTGCAAGTACTCCCTCTGTCTGTCTGTCTGTCTGTCTGTCTGTCACTCTCTCCCTCTTTTTCTCTCCCTCTCTTTCTCTCCCTCCCCCTATCTCAATCTCTCTCTCTCTCTC
>CM047515.1:27901739-27909239 GCA_026122265.1 Ammodytes dubius
CCTCGAGAGACCAATTGAGGGGTGACCCTCATTTTCAATGGCGTCGAGTTCAAAACAAATTCAAAGGAAAAACAACAATACATACACAATATTCAATGCAAATACATCAAATACACAACAACAGGTGAAGAGAAAAAAAAACAATTGAAACATTTACACAGTGGTGAAGAGTGGCAGCAATTAAAATGAAATGGGTGAAAGTACAATATAGGCAACAGTTACAGGTAGAGTTTGGCAGATTTAAGATAGTTTGTTTAAATTGGTTAAAGGATATGAAGGTATATCAATATATCAATGAAGTTACGAGTGTTGGCAGCCAAACAAAAATGCAGCAACTGATGCGCTAAGTAACCAGCCTGTTGCAAAACACTAAACGGTTTAGAGTTCCCACCAAAATATCTTGGCACGAGATCAAGCATTGTGTGTGTTAGGCAACGCTACGGTGTGACTCTCTCACACACACACACACACACACACACACACACACGGATGGATACATACACACACACACACACACACATGGTTGGATACACAAACAAACACACACACACACACACACACACACACACACACACACACAAAGGCGGTCATGCATATACTGCAATGAAGACACAAGTGCTGATAGACACACACCTGTTATATCTAGATACTCTTCAACACACACACACACACACACACACACACACACACACACACACCTACACACCTACACACCTACACACACACACACACACACACACACACACACACACACACACACACACACACAAGACATCAAGTTATTAGTCATCAGTGTGGGAATCTTCATGGTTAGTCTCCCAGTAGAAATGCCTTTTTGTTCGTCACATTTCAAAGTTATGAAAACTAAACACAGGTGTATGTGTGTGTGACATATCACTCCACTAGACACCTGACACACACACACATACACACACAGGCACACACACTCACGCGCACACAGACACACACACACACACACACACGAACACACACACACTCACACATATCACTTCACTAGATACTAGACACTAGACTAGACAGTTGTCCGGCACTACAAACACACACACACACTCTCTCTCTCTCTCTCACATACACACACACGCACGTACTCACACTCTACACACACACACACACACACACACACACACACACACACACACACACACACACACACACACACACATCCCCCCCCATCCCCACACACATACACACACACACACACGCAAGTACTCACACACAAAACACACACACAGTGCATGATACAGGACGTGACATATCACTGCCCCAGACAGACACCAGATACTAGACTAGACAGTTTTAATCCTCATGCGAACATAGTTTTACCTTATTACAGGTAAGCTGCTCCACCCAGGTTTAGGGAATACTTTAGGTTTAATTGATTGAAACCTTTATTTATTCAAACTCGAAAGGCATTGAGGTTCCCCTCATTTACAACGCCGACGAGCGCACAACAAACACAACAACAACAATAACAACAGAGTGACAGAATAAAACAGAGAAACACAAAATCCTAGCAAGATAAAAAAGATCAAAAGAAATAAAAAATTACAATAAAAGAGCTTAAAAAATTAATTCAGTTAAAACAAATGCAGTGGTGATGGTGAAAATCAGAAATCATAGATTTAAAAGAAGAAAAAGTGGGGAGAATGGTCATTTTGAAGTTGCTCTGAAGGGCATTCCAAGAGGTGGGGGCACTATAGCTAAAAGCAGTTGTTCCCAGCTTAGAATGAGCTCTAGGAACCTTTAAAAGCAGCAGCCCACTGGATCGGGTATTAAAAGACTGAGAGTTCCAGTTGAGCATAGCTGATAAATAAGGTAATGACTGCACATTTCAGGGTGGCCTTTTATTGTGGACAGTCTAAGGCACACCTGTGCACTAATCATGATGTCAGATCAGCATCTTGATGTGGCACACCTGTGAGGTGGGATGGATTATCTCAGCAAAGCAGAAGTGCTCACTATCACACATTTAGACAGATTTGTGAACAATGTTTGAGAGAAATGGTAATATTGTGTATCTGGAATGAATTTTAGATCTTTAAGTCCATCTCATGAAAAATGGGAGCAAAAACAAAAGTGTTGCGTTTATATTTTTGTTGAGTGTAGTTTGTATGTATGTGTTTATGGATACATATACTACCTCAATGTGATGTTTAATGAGAGGAATCATTTTCTCATAACAGATGTGTTTGCACTTTACAAGGACTGCACTTAATTTTTTTTATTTTTTTATTTCAGACATATCAAAAACAATACAGAACAAAACGAAAAGCATAAAAATACAATAAACAAAATGTATGTTTAAATGACTTCACATAAAGAAAACAAAATAAGAAAAAGTATCTGTATTGATGTGATATGCCTGAAAAGGAGCAGGAAGAAGTATACACTTATTTAATCCTACCCCTTTTCCATAGTAAAAAAAAAAATATATATTTATTATATTCGCTTCTTGTATTCCATATAATCTCTATAAAATCTATCTATACAATTGGCGATACTATATTTGACATTTACGATCTATACATACATACAACTTAATATACTATGATTGTTTATATTTTATATATTTATACATAATTTTGTTGTGCCTGTTACAATGACAATACAGATATTCTATTCTATTCTAGGCCTATAACTCTGTTCAGATGCTTATTTACTGTCATGCAACTAACTCCCTACATGACAGAAGGATTTTTGTGGATTTCGGTTTAAGCAACAACATTGCTCTATGTCACAATGTAACTGTATAAGTATTGCATGTTGACATAGTGCTACTGTAATATGTGTGCGTGTGTGTGTGTGTGTGTGTGTGTGTGTGTGTGTGTGTGTGTGTGTGTGTGTGTGTGTGTGTGTGTGTGTGTGTGTGTGTGTGTGTGTGTGTGTTGTGTGTGTGTGTGTGAGTTTGTTTGTGAGTTTGCGTGCGTGCCTGCATGCGTGAGTGTGTGTGTGTGCATGCGTGTGTGCGTGCCTCCATGTGTGTGTGTGTGTGTGTGTGTGTGCGTGCCTCCATGTGTGTGTGTGTGTCTTTCCCTCCCTATCCCTTTCCACAGTCCTTTCCATCTGAATCATAATTGGTCCATGCTGGCAGTGGCACCTGTGAGAGATCCATGGGTCTCTACAGGCAGAGGGGTCTTATCGCCGCTTCTTACCCCACACAGATGGACCTCTCAGCGGGTAACCTGGCCACACCAACCCCCCTCACCCTGGAGCTAACGGATGGTGTAACACAGCGGGTAACGTCGCTTCACATCACTCACAATAAAGGCCTGAGCTATTGGACTGCCTTAGTGGTGACATTTAGATGTGTGTGTGTGTGTGTGTGTGTGTGTGTGTGTGTGTGTGTGTGGGGTGTGTGTGTGTGTGTGTGTGTGTGTGTGTGTATGTGTGTGTGTGTGTGTGTGTTGTTGGGCTGAGAAAGACAGGGGAGTGTTTTTCTTTGTGTGTTTACTTTGGTGTTGGAGCGATGATC
This sequence comes from Ammodytes dubius, assembly GCA_026122265.1. NCBI lineage: Eukaryota > Metazoa > Chordata > Actinopteri > Uranoscopiformes > Ammodytidae > Ammodytes > Ammodytes dubius. The sequence goes on from CM047515.1 coordinate 27,905,233, forward strand.
TCATGCCATTGACAACGTGTGTGTGTGTGTGTGTGTGTGTGTGTGTGTGTGTGTGTGTGTGTGTGTGTGTGTGTGTGTGTGTGTGTGCGTGCGTGCGTGTGTGTGTGTGTGTGTGTGCATGCTTTGAGTGCGTGTGTGTGTGTTTGTGTCAACAGCAGCAAAATAACCTTCAATTATTCATAATCCATAAACAAAGAATTTGATTGTTACCTACTGTATATTTTGAAGTAGGTATGATTGACTAGATATATTTTTAGTCATTCAAATTGACAGTAAACTTGGCAGCATCGTGTAGGATCCTTGATATGTCCGTTTAATAATCCCATAATTGTAATATCTAAGTGGGACTTTATGGTAATTAATGGCTGTCACAAGGTTGATAAAACAAACATCGCAGCCATGTTAGAATGTATTTCACTTCTGGTTAAAAAAGAAATACTTTTAAGCTGAAAATTACCTTTAAATATAAATACACAAACACGTTGAAACCGCTTGTAACATTTGTCGTGGTCTCTATATAAGGATGAACAATACAAACAATGCTATTGATCAATCCTACTTGTATAATGTTTGGTAACACTTTACAATAAGGTACACATAATTGTAGTACCTACTACATAGATATGTGTTACCTTCTACATAGGTTTTTTTTTTGTGCTACCTAACAAGTAGTTTTTTTTTTTTTTGTGCTACCTAAAGGTGAGAAAAATCCTATTTTTGCATAGGGAACCATTGGTTTAGGCGCGATGATCCGTTGGCCGCGGCAAAGCGTTGCTTTTGGCGGTTTGGGCGCGTTGCCAAAGCTTCACCGCGCCGGCAAAGCGTCGCCAAAGCTTCACCGCGCCGGCAAAGCGTCAAAAAAAGATGAAAATATTGAAAATTTCAACGCTCCGGCGCGAGACGTTTAGCCGCGTTGGCCAATCAGTGGTGAGCTTGACCCTACGTCACTGGCAGAGAGCCGGAGGACAGAAAAATCTCAGACAAGATGGAGGAGCAAATTATCACCGCTGTGTGTGCGAAACACCGTGGAGGAAATGTATTTGCGGCTGGCTGGTGATATGAAGCCGCTCGGGGTGGGGAAAGTGAGCCAGGAGAATGGGCTTCCTGGTTAATTCAGTGAATATGTGTGGCTGTGCTTAAGCCGATAAACCAAGTTAGCACCAGTCGGATAGCGTTCGCTAACTCACCCGGCTGTGTGCGGCCACCACCTCCATATAATGAACCCGAACATAACGGCTAGTCCGGCGAACTTTCACAACGAGTACAGCGAAGCACCGGTGTTTATGCCTATATCTACGCCAGCCACGGTCCCGTCACAGCCAGGTAATGTAGGCTACTTGCCTTAATTTTCTACTGCCCTGCGCACAATGCTGCTGTAAATGTGTTTGGTATGGTGCTGCTGCCTTGCTGTTTGTGTTCATTTCCGAGTGGCGTGAATCTTCAATGCTGTTTTAAGGCTATTTGTTCCGTTCACTTGCTGTTTATTTGTCTTTTGGCACAATTGTTGGCCGTGTTGTTGTTTTTGTGCGGACATGAACGCTTTTGTGTCGGGTCGGATCTGATCGCAGCCATGGTTGATTAGGGGAATAAATATATCGGGGGGGAGACTAGCTGTTTGGTGGCGCGTTGAAGCTTTGGTGGCGCGTTGGACCATTTTTTGACACAAAATGACCAAGCGCCAGATCGGGCGCGTTGGTCGCTTTGGCCCAAAGCGCCAACGCGCCCGGTGTGTTCTCAGCTTAACACATAGGGTTTTTTTTGGTGTGTTACCTACTACATACGTTTTTTTTTTTTGTGCTACCTAACATAAGATTCACCATCCTGACTTATCTTAGGCTGCAGTTTTGAGAATGAACCTATGTATGTGCACAAAAAGTAAAAACCTATGTAGTAGGTAACACAAAAAAAAACCTTTGTAGTAGGTAACACTATGTAGTAGGTACTACCATTTTGTGTACCTTATTGTAAAGTGTTACCTAATGTTTTTCTTTAATTATTCAGTGATATTGAATTGATCATTTGTACACGCAAATATCTGATCACTCGTTTTGCCTAATCAATTCACTGCCTACCTTACTTTTACATTGTTTACACTGTTGTAGCAGTTAGCCGCTAATGTACCCAATACCTCTCTCAAATTGACTCAACCTGACACAGTGGGCGAGTAGTTGCTTCTGTCCAGTAATCAATGACTGAGTAAATGTCTTCATTACTTTTGTCTGGAGAGAGAAATGGCCAAAGCATTAATTAGCTTTAATTACTTCTCAGCACAGAACTCAAGTCAATGGTTCTCTACAGCAACTAAAATGTGTTAAAGTCACACCTTGTATATTTCTACGGAAGAGGATTAGGGCCACACATGAAAAAAAAAGGTTAAAAAAAAAAAAAAAAAAAAAAAGTCAGAATTCCATGAACAAAAAAAAAGTCAGAATTCCATGAAAAAAAATCAGAATTTAATGGAAAAAAAAGTCAGAATTCTGAGAATAAAGTCAGAACTTTTTTTTTTTTTTTTTTTTTTTTCATGTGTGGCCCTAATCCTCTTCCGTATAATCCTCTTCCGTACTCTTCCGTATATTTCACATGTAGAAATTTAGAAACAAAAAACAAGACTCAAGTAGAGGTTACTTTACTAGCTTTTTCCTGAGCTTATATTGTGGTTAACAGGAGGTGTTAACTGACCATAAACAGCTAGCTTAGACCAGATAAAAATAAATTAAGATAAAAAGTGTCCTACTCAAAAGAAACACTGGTGAATATAAGCTGAACGTGACTAGTTGGCCAACTTGAGTCAATATTTTTGCAGCTATAGCAATGTGCACACGATCAGCAAATGTAAAAATAGCAAAAATCGCAATTTGGATCTTGGCCTAGTAAAAACACTACCACTTTTGTCCAAAGGGGGCGCTAGAATTAACAAACACTGAAAGTTCCTCAGAGCTCCTTTGACAATAACATATGTGGACAGTATAAAATGTGAACAAAAACAATTGTAAAGTCTATTTTGCTGTTGGATGATACTTTTATTTAGTTGGTTTTATTTATTTCAAAGAATAAAGAATCTACATGACTGTGGACATTTTTTTTTAAATGTATTATAGGAGTCCTACGTGCAGATCAAATCCCACATCTGACATTACTACCTCTGTTCACTTAAAGGTGCAGTGTGTAGTATGACATCACCAAGAAAGTTCTACAAAGTTCTAGAATGCAACGCTCCCTGGGTAACCCCAACCCTTTTGAATAATAGTAGAAGCTACAGTAGCCTTCAAGGACAAGAACAATTCTAAATTTTAAACAATGCACCTGATGACATTCCAACTATGACACTTTCAAGATGGCGGCACTAGGCCTTGGTCCAAGATATGCAGAAATATGGACATATATGAGACCCTTTCTAAGGGAAAAAATAATAATTCAAAACATTTTTTTCAGCTATTATGCACTAATGTATTTATGCACTTATGGATATTATAATTACTTTCTACAAAATCTGCTAGGAAATAAAACCCAAAATTCTACACACTGCAGGTTTGAATTTTGAATTGTTTCATTTTATTTCAGACATATCAAAAACAATACAAAACTAAATGAAAAGCATAAAAATACAATAAACTAAAATGTATGTTTAAATGACTTCACAAAAAGAAAAAAAGGAAACTAATTATTTGTATTGATGTGATATGCCTGAAAAGGAGCAGGAAGAAGTATACACTTAAAGTTTAAGTCGAGTTCACCGCAAGTATAAAACTAATGACATTGCCAGCTTTACCGAAGCCTTTAGCCATCATGCTTTCTTTCTACCCAAAGTACTTTCTTTAACAGCTTCAAAAACAGCACATTAAATTATAACGCTGTCAGTCATTGTCTGCATTATACTGCCTGCATATAACTGCACTATTAAGAACCCAGACACACTCATAAAACACGAGTTAACTCCCCACTGTGCCAAGCTTAAGTCTTATGCTTCAACACTGCAGGGAAGCTAGCAATGTCAGAGAGGATATATG
>CM047515.1:27914239-27919239 GCA_026122265.1 Ammodytes dubius
CTGTTTCATGATTTTTTTTTTTCCCTTCTTGCGTTCCCTTGCATTTGGCTTGGGTTAGATTCTTTATACAGGCATCACGTGGCATTGACATAGGTATTTTACATATTATAACCATATGAAACAACAATAATTGGATGTCTGTCTTATTTATGTATAGGCTAAATGTAGGCCTATTTATCTATTATTTTTAACCCCATAGTATATCATTTATATATTTTGCAGTTTTCATTTTGTTCAATTAAGCTTGAAAATGCCAAAAAATTATCTTAAAAAAGAAAAAAAATAACATTGTAACTGTTGCTAATTCTTCAGACCCTGATATTAGTGCATCCAACAAGTTACTTATAGAGAAAATATCCCTGCTCTCCAATCCCCATACTTCCCTACTATTTAGTATCCCAGGAAAGGATTAAGGATGTCCCAATACATGCTTATTATCAAATGCAGTATGCCAAAAAATACCCAGATGCCCTAACACTTCCAATTATCTTTTGAAGTATGCAAGGCAGCATGTTTTAGTATGTAGTGTACTAAAAAGAAAAAGTATGTGATTTGGAACGCAGGGTTATTTTTCTCACCTACCATTTGGCTTGGGGCTGATTAACAGGGTAAATGTATGTGTGTGTGTCTGTGTGTGTGTGTTGTGTGTGTGTGTGTGGTGTGTGTGTGTGTGTGTGTGTGTGTGTGTGTGTGTGTGTGTGCGTGTGTGTGTGCGTGTGTGTGTGTGTGTGTGTGTGTGTGTGTGTGTGTGTGTGTGTGTGTGTGTGTGTGTGTGTGTGTGTGTGTGTGTGTGTGTGTGTGTGTGTGTGTGTGTGCTGATTAACAGGGTAAATGTTACTCAATACTAATTAACACTTATCGATGCCGATTAATTTGCATTTAAAGACGCCATAAATGTTTAATTCTTCATTAAAACGCAGCTAAATGGAAAAAAGCATTCGATGGGTGTGTGGGGCTGTGTGCGTGTGTGTGTGTGTGTGTGTGTGTGTGTGTGTGTGTGTGTGTGTGTGTGTGTGTGTGTGTGTGTGTGTGTGTGTGTATGTGTGGGGCTGTGTGTGTGTGTGTGTGTGTGTGTGTGTGTGTGTGTGTTGTGTGTTGTGTGTGTGTGTGTGTGTGTGTGTGTGTGTGTGTTTTTAACCTGGACTAATATATGTGCATGTTTAATGACGGAGGGCTAATAAGCTGTTGGTGGTCTCGATAGCTCGGCTCGATTATTTTAAACTGCAGTGAATTTTCTGGATGCAAAGAAATGTGAAAGAAATTAGCCCTGTGTTCCAAATCGCATACTTTCTACTATATAATATGTAGAAAAAAGATTTAGGATGTCCCGATTCTTGTGGCCAGATTTAGGATGGTTAGAAGTACCTGGATGTCCTACTTCATGCGGCCAAGATTGTTAGTGTTGAAAAGTGCATCCTATTTGGGCGATTCTGATCCACAATCCGGTGCGCACGTGAAGTGACGTCACATCGACGAAGCCTCCATATGAAAACAAACGGGGATGCGACGGATATAAAAGCAAGAGGCAAGATCAAGGCGCAATGTTATGATGAAATAAGAGAGTAAAAGTATGTCCCAATAGTATGCCTACTGCATCCTAACTAGATTATTTTTATCGCCGGATGTAGGGGAGAACGGGGTAATTTGTCACATGGGTTGGATGTCACATTCGTTATATCTCGCCACCAGAGCGCGCTAGCTCTGAAATGTTGATATAAAAAAGGTCCAGAATTGGGATCAGAGGTCACATACATAGACTTCCTTGGAGGAAGACAGCTGCATTTCAGGTGAGAGGATGTTTTGTGTTTTTCATGTCAAATTCAAATATTTTGCTTCTCAGTATTTTTCTTCTAGGCTTTTACACAATGGGTTTATAACAAAACACTTGTTACCCTCAGAAAGTGTGAAGGGTAAGCTATAGTTTAGATTGTTGTTAGCAAGCTAATTAGTTGTCAGATGGTTGTTGGCCTTGATGCTAGCAAGAAATTCAGGTTGGGGTTGGTCGTCAAATTTTTTGGGGGGTTGGTTGTCACATGTTATCTCAAGGCTGCAGCCAGAAAAGGAACCCAATAACGAAAGAAATTGTCAAGCTGTATCCTCACTGACACCCCAGAGAAGGAAAGAATAGAGCAGGAAAAGGCAGCTAGCAAGCAAAAGAAAAAAGGGCAACAAAATCAAAACAACCCAGTGCATCCCAAACTAGACCAGCTGCCAAGGCTACAGTAAGTTATGTAGGCCTATTTGTCAACTTGACAATGCAATTAAACTTTCAAATTTGGTTCTGCCTCATTGCCTTCTTTTTAAGATTTTTCCCATTAAGATAACATTGTGACAAACAACCCCATAGTGTGTGACAACCGACCCCTTGATGGGGTTGGTTGTCACAATGTGTCAGAGTGTCTTTGATGGTAAATTACTTCTTCATTACAATAAGTTGGAAAAAAAGAGAGACACACATTTCAAGCCAACACCTTAAGCTTCAATTTAATGTAGGAATGGCTATTGACAGATGTTTTGGTGATGAGCAATTCTCACTAGAGTAAAAAGTGTGCCTACTTACCCCGTTCTCCCCTAGTATGTAGAATAGAAAAAAGAAAGAGTATGCGATTTGGAACGCAGGTAGGTGTTTAGTTTACTGAGGTGCAAACAGAAACATTCTGAATGGTTTTGAATAGCTGAAGATTTGAAGGAGTTACAGTGTGCCGATGTGTGAGAGGATTTGAAGGCTGCTCCCTTCCATTTCAATATTAAGATAAGTTGTTGAAAAGCCGACTATTTTAATTTATTTTAATATTTTTGAAGATCAGGGCTGCTCCGGTGGTGTAGTGGATAGAGCGCGTACCATATTGGCTCAACCCTTCGTTGCAGTGGTCGCGGGTTCAAATCCGACCCGTGGACCTTTTCTTCTCTCTCTCTCTCTCTCTCTCTGTCTCCCCATTTCAACGCCTGTACTATCTAATAAAGCTTGAAAATGCCCAAAAATAATCTTAAAAAAAAATAGCTGAATATTTGAAGTAGTCCAAAAAACATATGAAAGAAGAAGTAAACATTTGTATAATAAGATTTGAATAAAAATAGTGTGAATGCTCCGGCATATTGCTGTTAAAATCCCATTGGCATTAGTTATGACAGTTCATCAGGGTCATGTCTATACTGTACAGCAGCTGTAACACAGTGGAGCCTGTTTGTTTGACTGGGCCACTCTGGGGAGCGCACACACACACACACACACACACACACAAATGCACACACACACAAAAATGCACACACACACACAGAAATGCACACACACACTCTCAGAAATAGACACAAACACACACAGATATACAGAGAGAGAGAGAGAGAGAGAGAGAGAGAGAGAGAGAGAGAGAGAGAGAGACACACACACACACTCAGAAACACACACAAACACACACACACACACACACACACACACACACAACTGCCTACTCACCGGCCTATGATCACAGTGTTCATTGTCAGTGCCAACCAGGGTGGCACAAACAAACACAAATGGCTGCCATTCTTGTCAGAGATCAAACGTGCACACACACACACACTCTCTCTCTCTCTCCTCCTTCCCCCTCTCTCTCTCTCCCTCTCTCTCTCTCTCTCTCACACACACACACACACACACACAAACACACAGACAGACATACACACAAAATGCTCCCACATGCCATCTAGAACTGACATACCAGCCCACATACTGAGGAACACACACACACTCACTCTATCACACACACACACACACACACACACACACACACACACACACACACACACACACACACACACACACACACACACACACACACACACACACACACACACACACACACACACACACACACACACACACACACACACACACACTCACACACACACACACACACACACACACACACACATACCCCCAGAGCCCGATATAGAGTGCATTACTTTGGGAATGCCACACTAGCTGTTCCTCAAAACCCGAGCTGTACTCTAGACTAAGTGGTATGAGTGAGTCACACAGGACTAACCGACAGTTACTCTGTGTGTGTGTGTGTGTGTGTGTGTGTGTGTGTGTGTGTGTGTGTGTGTGTGTGTGTGTGTGTGTGTGTGTGTGTGTGTGTGTGTGTGTGTGTGTGTGTGTGTGTGGGTGTGTGCGACTGTGTGCGTGCGACTATGTGTCTGTGTGTGTCTGTGTGTATCTCTGTGTGTGTGTCTGTGCCTGTGCCTGTGTGTGTGTATGGATGTGACTTTGTGTGTGTTTTTCTGCTACTTTTTGTTTGTGCGACTATGTGTGTGTGTGTGTGTGTGTGTGTGTGTGTGTGTGTGTGTGTGTGTGTGTGTGTGTGTGTGTGTGAATGTGTATGCGACTGTGTGTGTCTGTGTGAATGTGTATGCGACTGTGTGTGTGTGTGTGTGTGTCCAACTAGTACATTATAACAACTACACGTTTTATGGACAGAGTGAGTCACAAACGCCCAAGATTAAACAGACATTATGAAGCCACAGCTTGTGTAAATACAACTTCTATTATCCTCTGCTGAGCTGTGTGTGTGTGTGTGTGTGTGTGTGTGTGTGTGTGTGTGTGTGTGTGTGTGTGTGTGTGTGTGTGTGTGTGTGTGTGTGTGTGTGTGTGTGTGTGTGTGTGTGTGTGTGTGTGTGTGTGTGTGTGTGTGTGTGTGTTTGAGCTCTCACCCACTGTTTGCATTGGAGTGATTCATACACTCGAAAAAACACGTGAGCTAGAAGGGGTTGCCGCGGTTTTCTAAATTTTTCAAAACACACACACACACACACACAAGCTCACACACACACACACACACGCTTACACACACACACGCACACACACACACACACACACACACACACACACACACACACACACACACACACGCAAACACACACATTGGAAAGAGCTAGAAAGAGTTACAGCGGTTTTCTAAATTGGATAGCAATGCATTTTTACACTGTAAAGGGGGGTTTCCCAAACTGAAATGCAAGGGGGG
>CM047515.1:27926739-27929239 GCA_026122265.1 Ammodytes dubius
ACCCACCTCTCACACACACACACACACACACACACACACACACACACACACACACACACACACACACACTTTGCCCCTGATAAAGTGAAGGCTTGTGTTTATTCGGAGCAGAAAGTCATGAGCCAATATGATGACTCATAGTCAGAAGGGACCTCGCCTATATGAACGATTCACATTTCCGTAAATGGTTCTTTGATCATATATGTGATGGTTGTGTGTGTGTGTGTGTGTGTGTGTGTGTGTGTGTGTGTGTGTGTGTGTGTGTGTGTGTGTGTGTGTGTTGTGTGTGTGTGTGTGTGTGTGTGTGTGTGTGTGTGTGTGTGTGTGTGTTGGTGGTAAGAAATACTGGTAAAGTAGAAATCAATTTGTGTCCGCCAAGGTACACTTTGACAGTAATGTAACTCCTAGGGGCAGTTATTGGACATTCAAGGTAACTATATGTATTCTCCTGAAGGCCAAACATGTGCTTTAATGTACGGTCTGTCTAAATGTTGACCTACAATATTAGGAGAAAGTCTGTTAAAGGTGCAGTGTGTAGAATTTTGGGTTTTATTTCCTAGCAGATTTTGTAGAATGTAATCATAATATCCATAAGTGCATTTAATTTAGTGCATACTAGCTCAAAAATTGTTTTTGAATTATTTTTTTTCCCCTTAGAAAGGTTCTCATATATGTCCATATTTCTGCATATCTTGGACCAAAGCCTAGTGCCGCCATCTTGAAAGTGTCATAGTTGGAATGTCATCAGGTGCATTGTTTAAAATTTAGAATTGTTCTTGTCCTTGAAGGCCACTGTAGCTTCTGTTATTATTCTAAAGGGTTGGGGTTACCCAGGGAGCGTTGCATTCTAGAACTTTGTAGAACTTTCTTGATGATGTCATATTACACACTGCACCTTTAAGAAACATATTCATTTGACTCCAGTATTTGAAGGTTGTACTGTTTCCTTATAGATTTAGGGTGATTTTATATTGTAGGAAATGAATGGGTATACTATGGCTGTGGTGAAGTGTGTAGGGCGGTCGTCAACTGGGTTGCAGGGTCGGTGGTTCGATCCCCCGTCTCCCCGCCACATGTCCAAGTGTCCCTGGGCAAAGAGACACTGAACCCTATATTGCTCCTGATAGTTAGCTTGCACCCTGCGTGGTAGCTGCTGCTGCTGCTATCGGTGTATGAATGTGTGTGTGAATGGGTGAATGTGTACAAAACAATGTAAAGCGCTTTGGGTCTGTGAAAAACCAGGGAAAAGTGCTATATATAAGTGGAGTCCATTTACCATTTACCATTTACCAATGCAATATTGCTGCCAGGGGAATACACACTATGCCTACCAACTCTTTTGTTACTAGGAGCTATTGGCTGCTTCAACCAGTCGTAAGAGCTTGCCAAATGACATCACACACTGATTAGCACATCAATACGTTTGCTACACCACCTCTAGCTTTTTCCCAAGCTTTTTGCAGCCAGGGTGTAACACAAAGAACGGCGTCAGACAAAACAGTCATTCACATCAACTTCAATGTGTTTTCTAAACTGGTCTAAGACTCATACACACATTGGGCTTGGAGAGTTCTCGCTTTTCAGGAAGATGTCAACTGGCAACGAGAATACGCACAGTGCACGTGACGTCACTTAAAGGGGCAGTGAAATGGGTAGAATATAGGGGCATTTTTTAAGAATAGACTTGGTAGAAATGGAAGGAAGGGGTGAGCGAAAATGTAATTTTGATTGGCGCGCATGTGTGTGTGTGTGTGTGTTGTGTGTGTGTGTGTGTGTGTGTGTGTGTGTGTGTGTGGGTAACCAACAATATATGTGTGTTTCAATTGACAATAAAGTGACTTAACTTAACTTAATTATATCCACCAGTTTGTTTTAATAAAAAAAAATAAGTTGTTGTTTCTTTTACTTCCTTAGAATGAGTATTTTATATCTACATAGGAGCGGGGCGCTGAGGCCGCCATGGTGCACCGCCATGTTTCTACAGTAGCACAGAATGGACAAACTTAACGGCCTTACACATTGTTTATATATATAGTGGGGCGTCCTGGTGGAAATGCACCTGTTGGAAGACCAAGAAGAAGAAGTGCTATAGAATAAATAACTAAACACATCTTCACCTCATCACTTGATATTGTGGAAAGACTTGAGGCAGTGGTGGATGATGCCATCTTTAGTAACTATAGCTTCTTGTCCTTGAAGGCCACCGTAGCTTCTGTAATTATTTGAAAGGGAGGGGTTAGCAAGGGAGCGTTGCAATCTGTACAGTTTCACTTCTTAATGCCAATAAATATTCCAATATTACATACTGTACCTTTTAGAAATGTCTGAAATCTTTGGGAAAAATATAGTTACACATTATAAGGATACATAAATGTTTCCCCCATAACTGTTATTTTTAACTTAATTTAGTGAGATGGGGTTTGTCTTTTTATATTTGTTTGTGGATACAATTTACCTAAATATACAAAATATACCAAAATAAATAAAAATTTAAAATCTA
>CM047515.1:27946739-27949239 GCA_026122265.1 Ammodytes dubius
TGCATTATTAAATCCACATTATGATAAATAATTGATCGATTTAAAAGATATACAAGCACTTCCCTAACCCAATGGGGGTCTCACACACACACACACACACACACACACACACACACACACGCACGCACACACACACACACACACACACACACACACACACACACACACACACACACACACACACACACTGCATAGGACCTTGACTGTGTACTAAAATCCCTACTAACGTCCTACTCATACTAACGTTCTACTCATACTAACGTCCTACTCATACTAAAAGCCCTACTAACGTCCTACTCATACACATTTTGACGTCAATTTGAGTATGTGACTGTTGTGTATGCGAGTTTGTGTTGGCGAGAAATGCCCGGATGAGTACTAACTTCCGGAAGATTTTGTGTATGGATCGATTGGTTACTTTTCCTACTCAACCGTCCCACAATGCATTGCGTCTTTTCAAACGGCATGGAATAATTTTTGAAAAATGTTTATTGCTTCTGTATACTTCAGTGTAAACTGTCCGACGAACCTCGCATACTCAATCGATCGTTAAGTAGACAGTATGTAGTATATGGGAGGGATGACGTTAGTAGGGCTTTTAGTATATAGTATATACATGTTGAGTATGTAGGAGGGAGGACGTTAGTAGGGCTTTTAGTATATAGTATATACATGTTGAGTATGTAGGAGGGAGGACGTTAGTAGGGCTTTTAGTATGTAGTATATACATGTTGAGTATGTAGGAGGGAGGACGTTAGTAGGGCTTTAACAACACGGACATTGTGTCTTAAAGTCTCAGGCAGGAAGCCGGGCCAGTGCTGGCGATACAGTGTCACATCCATTTCCCCCTCCTGCTGCTGCTGCTGCTAAGAATAACCTGCGTGTGTGTCTGTGTGTGTGTGTGTGTGTGTGTGTGTGTGTGTGTGTGTGTGTGTGTGTCTGTGTGTGTGTGTGTGTGTGTGTGTGCGCCTGTGTGTGTGTGTGTGCGCCTGTGTGTGTGTGTGTGCGTGTGCGTGCGTGCGTGCGTGCGTGTGTGTGTGTGTGCATAGTAGTAGTAGAACACTAGAGTTTGTGTTTCCAATTGTTTTTTTTGGTCTTTCTAGGGAATATCTGGTTAAAAGTATTTACCACAGGGGGCCCATGCAGCTTAGCTATATACAAGGCCTATTTACAGAGCCTAGGCTGTGTATTAACACTCAAATTCCACTCACCCCTATCTCAGTGTATCCCCCCCCCCTGTCTCCCATGTTTGTTACTGTCACTATGTCTCTTGGCGGGGTATAACTATAAACAGATTATCGTTGTTCTGAAACATGTACAATGACAAAATAAATCATCTTGAATCTTGAATAGTGCCCCTGACTCCTGGAACAGCCTACAACATACAATTAAAATAAATACATCTTAACTGTTAACCAATTTAAAATTATTATTTTGAATCAGCCCCTCTACACTTGTAACTGTTTTAATTAGGCTATTGTCTCTTTCATTCAATTGATCTGAATGTTTTAAATTGTTGTTGTCTGTGTGTGTGTGTGTAAACTTGTTATGTATTCTCATTGTATATTGTGTATCTGTACAAACTCGACGTCATTGTAAAAGAGGGTCACCCCTCAATTGATCTTTCGAGGTTAAATAAAGGAAATGAAAATGAATCTCTCTCTCTCCCCCTTTCAGACTTGCCTAGAGTTGGAGCGCTACCTTCAAAACGAGCCCTACGTCTCATCCACCACTGAACTCAAATTCCCAATCCAAGAAGACCTCTGGAGCAAACTCATGCTCGCGTGCGGGGACTCCAAATCCACCAACGCGGCGGGGGACCCCAAAATACCCCAATCCCCCATGTCCGTCAAACAAGAGGAGGATGAGGAAGAGACCCAGGACAGTCGTGACATCGGGGGGCACGGATTTCATTCCGACGCAAGCAGCGAGACCTCAGAAAGCTCCGAGGAACTTTCGCCGACCACCCTCGAATTCACCGCAAATTCTTTGACGGACATGTTGGGAGACAGCGGAGAAGACATGGGCTCGGCCGGCATAAGCACCCCACCGTCGTCACCCGAACTGGGCAAGGAAATGTCGGTCGGGAAGGGGTGGAGTGGAGGAGGGTTAGTAGGAGGAGGGATATTAGGGGCACAGACTGGGAATTCGCCGCCGGGGGGCAAAGTAAGGACTGTGGGCTCGGAAAAGGCCGCGGACAGGTTGGGTTCGGTCAGCGGGGAGGCGTCACCGGACGGCAGGAGGCGGGTGCACAGGTGTCTGTTCAACGGATGCAGAAAGGTCTACACCAAGAGCTCACACCTCAAGGCACACCAGCGCACACACACAGGTACATAGGCTTTTAGTTTTGGTTTGTTTTTTTATTATTTTTGGCCATTTTCAAGATAGTACAGAGTTGTAAAATGCACACACAGGTAAATATGTGTTGATATCAGGGTGTTTTTATAAGATGAGGTGAGATAAACCTTTATTGCCCTAAGGGGAATTTGTCTCACACTTG
>CM047515.1:27991739-28004239 GCA_026122265.1 Ammodytes dubius
GTGTGTGTGTGTGTGTGTGTGTGCCCTGCCCTGATGACTATCGCGACTGCGCTCCTATCAGTCAACAATCCATCCACGCTTTTTTATTTTTATATTTTTTTCTTCATACGTGCTTCTTGCTCGTAAAGGAATTCCACTAAGACGATATAAATCAAGGCTTATGCTTCTAGGCTTGGTGCAAAATCAACATGAGAACTGCTGGCGGCGTGTGTGTGTGTGTGTGTGTGTGTTTGTGTGTGTGTGTGTGTGTGTGTGTGTGTGTGTGTCTGTCTGTCTGTGTGACCATTGTGAGTGTGTGTGTGTGTGTCTATATCTGTCTGTCTGTCTGTCTGTCTGTCTGTCTGTCTGTCTGTCTGTCTGTCTATGTATCTGTGTGTCTGTATGTCTGTCTGTGTCTGTGCGTGTGTGTGTTTGCGGCTTGCATGTGTGTGTGTTGTGTGTGTGTGTGTGTGTACGGCGTGCATGCGTGTGTGTGTGTGTGACCGTTGTGTTTTATGAAGCGACGCTTGTAAGGCAGTTATTTGATTTGGCTGGCTAGGCACAATCGCCTTGGTTATGTTGAACATTCTTTAGCTAATGGTCCATTTTACAACTATAGTCTCTGTGTGTGTGTGTGTGTGTGTGTGTGTGTGTGTGTGTGTGTGTGTGTGTGTGTGTGTGTGTGTGTGTGTGTGTGTGTGTGTGTGTGTGTTAGCGCTCGAGGGAGAGGATTTAGAAAGGGGAACGAATGGATCAAAATATGGCAACACTTGGAGAGACTTTATTTCTGCCGGTAATATCAACCTGTGTGCTGACCTGTGGAAGGATATATAGAACAATATGCTTCTTAACCCTCTGAGCCCTGAGGGCATTTTCTCGATTTTACATGCTTTTATAAATTACCATTTTAGAGGGCAAGTAGATAACATAATACCCAGGTGATTCATATTAAAATGTTCAGAACACTCTCAGCTCTCAGTTAGGAAGGTTCAATTTTGCCCTAGTCCAATGTAAAAAAAAAATATTTTGACATAAATGTTGAAATTTGAAGTCCGATTTATGAAAAATTTCGAAATTTGTGTGAAATAATACCTTTATTCATCTGATTGAGTTATTTTGGCTCTTGAAATTGCTTCTCCAAAACATTAGCTTCCAAAATGTACTGGAATTTTTCCATAAAAAGGTTGGGAAGAGCAAAAAACATGACTAAAATGATCTTTTTGTCCAAACGTTTTTTGGTTTTTTGGTTCTCGATTTTACATGCTTTTATAAATTACCATTTTAGAGGGCAAGTAGATAACATAATACCCAGGTGATTCATATCAAAATGTTCAGAACACTCTCAGCTCTCAGTGAGGAAGGTTCAATTTTGCCCTAGTCCAATGTAAAAAAAAAATATTTTGACATAAATGTTGAAATTTGAAGTCCGATTTTTGAAAAATTTCGAAATTTGTGTGAAATAATACCTTTATTCATCTGATTAAATTATTTTGGCTCTTGAAATTGCTTCTCCAGAACATTAGCTTCTAAAATGTACTGGAATTTTTCCATAAAAAGGTTGGGAAGAGCAAAAAACATCACTAAAATGATCTTTTTGTCCAAACGTTTTTTGGTTGAGATCTAAGGGCATTTTCTCGATTTTACATGCTTTTATAAATTACCATTTTAGAGGGCAAGTAGATAACATAATACCCAGGTGATTCATATCAAAATGTTCAGAACACTCTCAGCTCTCAGTGAGGAAGGTTCAATTTTGCCCTAGTCCAATGTAAAAAAAAAATATTTTGACATAAATGTTGAAATTTGAAGTCCGATTTTTGAAAAATTTCGAAATTTGTGTGAAATAATACCTTTATTCATCTGATTAAATTATTTTGGCTCTTGAAATTGCTTCTCCAGAACATTAGCTTCTAAAATGTACTAGAATGTTTCCATAAAAAGGTTGGGAAGAGCAAAAAACATGACTAAAATTATCTTTTTGTCCAAACGTTTTTTTGGGTTGAGATCTAAGGGCATTTTCTCGATTTTACATGCTTTTTATAAATTACCATTTTAGAGGGCAAGTAGATAACATAATACCCAGGTGATTCATATCAAAATGTTGAGAACACTCTCAGCTCTACATTAGGGAGTTTCACTTTTGTCCTAGACCAATGTGAACAAAAATATTTTGACACAAATGCTGCAATTTGAAGTCAGATTTTTGAAAAATGGAATTTGAAAGTGGAAACTTATGTGAAATAATACCTTTATTCACCAGGACAAATTGTTTTGGCTCTTGAAATTGCCTCTCCAAAACATTAGCTTAGCGAAGGAATACAATAATTGACTAATGTTAACATGCTAATACTAAAATAAAATATGAATAGTGTGGATGCAGGAGGACTTCAGATGATGCCAGAGGAAGGACCTGATCCACACCGTCTCGTCTCCACCAGGGAAAACTGGAAGAGAACAGACAGACAACAAATGAGCCAAGAAAAGTGAACAGGCATGAAAACAAAAAGACTATCCTGCTGAGCGAAAGCATTATCCCCATTTACAAAGCATTAGCTTCTATAATGCACTGTCATTTTCCAAAAAAAAGTTGGGAAGTGCAAAAAACATGACTAAAATCAAATTTGCCAAAATACAAATAGTCTCTTACTCTACTTTGACCACATATAGGTTTTTATATGGATGAAAATAGGTCTTTGCTGCGGTTTTGATCAAATTGAGGAGAGGTTTGACCCTGAAGAGTTTGTCGAATTGTGGCGTTCCCTTCTTCCTATCATTGTTTACATCTTCATCTGGATCACTTATGTGTAAGTTCCAGGAGATGACACCAAATCTGTCCCCAGGTTAAACTGTGGTTCTGCCTCCAGTAATCAGCAATGTGGTGTAGTCTAACCAGGGCCATGTAAAAGAGGAGTCCAATGTACTTGTAAAACTCCTCAACTGTCAAATCAGTCAATTTAAACTTTTTACCCATGGCAATTTTTTTGGCAGCCTGTTTGTTTGTGTTGCTACAGAGTGTGTGTACAGTGTGTGCAGTGAAAAACAATTTGAAGAGCTCAATTGGTGTGTAGAAGTGCGTGCCTAGCTGTGGGCCAGGGTGCGTGCAGGTTGTACCCTGGGGACAGGAGGAGCGGTGTCCTGGTCTTCCTCAGTCTTCCAAGCCCGCTGCTGCGTAGGGGGTGCTGGTGGAGTTGGGACACGGGACCTCTTGCGGGTGGTTCTCCTCTTCTCCTGGACCTAGTGCTGCCACAGATTCACAGAAATCAGTCTCATTATCTCATAACAAAAATATTCAAACTTCACAACTTGTATTTGCAAACAACAGTGTAATAAAAGTCGATGCAAAAACATTTCCATTCTGTACTATTTGTAAATTGTAAAGGAAAATACTTTTACACAGAATACACTATTACTATTACTTTCAAACAAAAGTAGTGCTATCAATAGAGAAATCAGTCCCTGTATTGTCAAGAATGCAAAATTCAAGCTATCTTACATTTACACACAGAGCTTCATTTGCAATTTCTAAAATAAATTATTATACCCGTTTATAAACAGCTGTATAGCCTACTACAGTTTGTTTGTTTCTCTCTCTCTCTCTCTCGTAACTTCTGTCTCCTCCCCTCAGCCAGACTAAATGATGGCTTTCCATCTCCCACAACAGACAGCGCTGTGTGTGTGTGTCAAAATATTGAGAGACACACACACACACACACACGCACACACACACACACACACACACACACCCCGGGTGTCCATTTATGCGAGACAGCTAGCAAACAAAATTGAGACACACGGGGAAGATTGCACTGTTTTGAACCTAGCCTACATTGTTGCACCCACTAAATCAATAATGCACAGACACTGCAGAGAATAAAGTAAGACTATTGAAATATATTTCTATTCTCTACCTTTTGAAAACTATTACTTGAAACAACAGAAGGCTGGCGACAAGAGTATACAGCTCTGTCACGTCAGTTCCAAAAAAAAAATCGGTCATGTCACGGACGCAACATTCAAGCTAGTTTACATGTTTACACTTAGCTTCCATTACAAAAACAGACGTTTTGTCAAATAAATGCTCTTACCCGTCTTCAAATGGATCCATGTCATCTTCATATTCCTCTTCGTCAAAGCCCTCAATGTCGGCTTCCTCTGAATCTCGTCGCGGGCCTCAGCTGTTGAACACCCGAGCCATGGTGAAATCGAAACTTAGGAGCATGATAGGAGTCCTTTGTTCAGTGATTGTGTAAGCTTGACAAGTAATGGGGAGGTCCTTAGGGATTACACTAAGTTGATTGGATGGTTTTTCACAAAATATGACAGCAAGCAGCTCTACCAATCACGCAAGGGAAAGGGCCGATGACGTTTTCGCAAAATGTTGATTGACAAGCGGCTCAGCCAGTAGCGCAAGGGAAAGGGTTGATACATTTTCGCGCCTCTCAGCAACATATCTCTGGCTGTGAGTCACGTAGAATAACGCGAGAATATGTCCCGGAAAGGGGAGAATCTCAGCTTTCCGGTGATATTTAAACCACATTGCTGCGATTTAATAATGTTAAATAATGTATTAAAACATAACGAAATCACCGACAGAACGCCATAGAACGCAGTACTGCGGGCTCCGGGTCCAGAGGGTTAATAACACTGGGTGGACGCACACACGCACACACACACACACACACACACACACACACACACACACACACACACACACACACACACACACACGGTTACAAACACACACACACGGTAACAAACACACACACACACACAGTTACACACACACACACACACACACAGACAAACACACACACACACACACAGCTACACACACACACACGGACGGACGCAGACACACACACACACACACACACACACACACACACACACAGCTACACACACACGGACCCGACGCAGACACACACACACACACACACACACACACACACACACTCACACACACACACAGTTACACACACACACACACACACACACACACACACACAGTTACACACACAGTTACACATACACACGGACGGACGGACGGACGGCAACACACACACACACACAGTCAAACACACACACACACACAGCTACACACACACACACACACACACACACACACACAGCTACACACACACGGACCCGACGCAGACACACACACACACACACACACACACACACACACACACACACACACACACACACACACACACACACACTATTGGATGTGTGAGTGTATAACCATGGGGTGTTACTACATGCATTGTTTTATATACAGCACCGGAACATTTTGAGACCAGTCTGGATTTTTTTTCTTCAATCTTCATCTCTACATTAATGGAAATGCTCTAAATGACAATATTTTTGGGGGGAATTTGGTAGAAATGTTGTCAGTAGTTTATAGTATAAAACCAAAATGTTCATCCTACTCAAACATACGCCTATCAATAGTAAAAAGAGAGACACTGGACATTTAATTTTTTCCAGAGCTGTATAGAGTTTCTTATTGAGTTTTTTCATCTTTATTTCAACAGGCAAGATGAATAAGTTCTTATAAGTGCCAGGAGGGTTAGGAGATGAAATACCTTAGGCATAAAAACAATTTAGAATTACTTAAAATACATTTAGTTAAGTGTACATATACACTCAAATAAAGTAAAGCTATTTTAGTACAGCGGATAAGCTCACATTTTGATAACAAGTGTGCGCTTTTTGAGAAAAGCATGACATTTCTAACATGACATATTACGTGAAAATGTATGTTATTGTGTAGTTAAAGGTGCAGTGTGTAATATGACATCAAGGCAAGGCAAGGCAAGGCAAGTTTATTTATATAGCACAATTCAGACACAAGGCCACTCAAAGTGCTTTACAGGGGCAAGATTAGAATACATAAAACACATTATAAAACATTTAAAAGCAAATAAAAGAAGCAAATAAAATGAAAATTGTAGGTTAAAATGGAAACAAAAAAGTCTTCAGACTCGATTTAAAAGAACTGAGAGTTGCAGCAGACCTCAAGTTCTCTGGGAGTTTGTTCCAGATTGTTGGTGCATAAAAACTAAAAGCTGCTTCTCCTCGTTTAGTCCTAACTCTAGGGACTGTAAGTAGACCTGTCCCAGACGACCTAAGGGCTCTGGACGGTTCATAACGTATCAGCATATCAGTAATGTATTTTGGCCCTAAACCATTTAGTGCTTTATAAACCAACATCAGTATTTTGAAATCAATTCTTTGAGTTACTGGAAGCCAGTGTAAAGACCTCAGAACTGGGGTAATGTGATCTACTTTTTTGGTCCTAGTGAGGACTCGAGCAGCAGCGTTCTGAATTAGCTGAAGCTGTCTGATAGATTTTTTTGGAAGGCCAGCAAGGACACTGTTACAGTAGTCAAGTCTACTAAAGATAAATGCATGGACAAGTTTTTCTAAATCTTGCTGAGACATAAGCCCTTTAATTCTTGATATGTTTTTTAGGTGGTAGTAGGCTGATTTATTAATTGATTTTATGTGTTTCTTGAAATTCAAGTCGGAGTCTACAACAACACCAAGATTTCTGGCTTGGGGTGTAGTTTCTAACATAATGGATGTAAGCTGTGCGCTGACTTTTAATTGCTCATATTTGGCACCAAAGACAATTACTTCAGTTTTATCGTTGTTTAATTGAAGGAAATTTTGGCACATCCAATCATTGATTTGTTCAATGCACTTACTCAGTGCCTGTATCGGACTGTAGTCTCCTGGTGATATGGTTATGTAGATTTGTGTGTCGTCTGCATAATTATGGTAGCATAATTTGTTCTTATTCATAATCTGAGCTAGTGGGAGCATGTAGATGTTAAATAGAAGAGGGCCAAGAATGGAACCTTGGGGGACCCCGCATTCAATATTTGTCCGCTCAGATGTGAAATTGCCTATTGACACATAGTAGTCTCTATCCTTTAAGTATGATTCAAACCAGTTTAGTACAGTTCCAGAGAGTCCAACCCAGTTTGCTAGTCGATCTAGTAACATGCTGTGGTCAACTGTGTCAAAAGCGGCACTGAGATCCAGTAAAACTAAGACAGAACTTTTGCCACTGTCTGTGTTTAAATGGATGTCATTGAGGACCTTAAAGGGAAAATTCGCCGATTTTCAACCTTAACTCATCTACCATAATATCCTTTGGGTTGCATTATATCCCCGTGTATTTTTTCAACATCGTCCGTTTCGCGGGGGCCGAGCTTCAAAAATCCATTCACCGGTGACGTTTCTGTGACGTTTCCGTGTCAAGGAAGAGCTCGTGCAGACTACAGACCCTTGGAGCCGAGCTCACCAACCCCCCTCTCTGTGAATCCAGGGGGCGGGCTCTAAAAGCACGTGCGAACCAAAACAAACCGTCTGTCCATGCCCATGGTCCGTGACAGTTTACTTGTATCATTTCCTGCATTGAAAATTGCATCTTTTCACACAGGCACAGACGATATGGATGAGGATACTTTAAAAAGTGTGTTGGCTGACTGGAATGAACCAGCAGCGTATTTAGTTGGGCAAGAGAAGCCTACACTGCTGAAGAAATTCAGCGAGGAAATACAGTATGCAGAGGCCGAGGCTGCAGCTGTTTCAGCCTTGGTTAGGGTTAGCCTTGTAAGACAATACAACTGGACCACCATTAGAAACCGAGAGACATTTTCAATATCCCAAAAATAATTTGGAAAAGACAACAAATACCAGCAAGACCGGGAGGGCAGATGATCATTGAGTGAGTAACATTATTTTTTTCTAGCATGTTGTAACGTTATCTTTGTCACATTGTGTTGTCTGAGCCATTGCACTGATGTTGCACTTAGCATGTCTATAGCACTTTTCAGAAGAACCCTTTACAACAGGTCAAATAAAATGACCAGTCTTTTGTTCTTACATTGGCTGCTGTTGTTACATTATAGCTTTGTGGAGAGCAACCACTTGTTTTGTGTTTTAATTTCTTTAGACATAATCGACTTGTCACACGTCGGTTCTTGATTGAGTGGGTGCTCCAAAGGGGAGATACTTGGCAAGGGGACCGCATCGTCTTACCTGATTGTGTCATACAGCGCATCAGAGCCAAATATCCATCTCCAAATGGTCACTACAGGCGACAGGCTGAAGAAGACGCTACGTAGAAGCTACGGATGAGCTACCTATGATCAAATATTTTGACCTGTAAATACTGCTGCTAACTATGGACACTGATTGAGATTTAATCATGTGAAACATGTGTCAATTCTCCTTGACTGTATTTACAAATAAAAATAATTTTGTATAAACATGATTGTTTTTTGTCATTGCATAGGTAACCATTTTAATACATAGGTTTGACTTATCAACTAAAAGTGAAATAGTTTCAGAGAATCAAACACTTTATAAGGCATAGATAGAGTTTAATATAACAAGCAAGTAAAACAGTGTGCATTATTCTACACACAACTGTAAAGTATGTACATATACAAATGTAAAAAAGAAAAATAACATTTTCAAAAGCTTTGAGTTTCCAGTGTGTTGGGAAAAACCATTGGAGCATAATGCTTCCTTTGTCAAGTTACTGTTGAAATATTGAGTGATGTTTAGCAGCAGCTTCTTCTGTAGTTGGTTTTGGACATGTTGTGAGGGAGGGCAGGCTGAGGGAGCTGTAGTGATGATGTCAGCACTTTGCAGGCAGCAGTCTCTTCTTCATGTGATGACGAGTTCTACGAGGGATGCTCTGAAGTGGTGCGTGTGGGATGTAAACAGTCTTCACAACAGAGTGCGTGGTCCTCGGACAATACACCATCTTCCTTTGGACCTCACCTGAAATGACAAATTATGATTGTATCACAAGGCCAGCACTGAAGAGATGACAAAAGAAAAATCAATGTGTTATACTGTAAAGATAATGTTGCTGTTGCAATAAATATATAAAACAGACAAACCACTATGTAACCATAGATAGGTCAGTCAGTTAGTGCACTAACACAATAGTAGTCTTTTGTCTAAGAAGACATCATGTTTATATTAGCAGCCAAGCATACTGTATGCCAGGGTGTGGCTATGCATTGCATTAGGAAGAGCCAAGACGACACAAGACTAGGGACATCAGTGCTAATCACCCAGCCATCACCATCAGCATAGCAATTGTTTATGGTTTTGGAAAGCTGATCATTTTAACGACATCGCTAATAACCATGCACATGGAAAACAAACACACAGTCACACACAAACAGTCTTGCAAATGCAACTAAATCTTCCTCAAGGATACACAGAGGGGCCTACTGCCCCCCTCACGAGTTCACTTCTAACTGTAGCTTAGCGGCTAAGGTAACTTGGCTACAGCTACAACCGGTAGACTAATTCCTCCTTGCCCCATCTATCAGCCTTACACCGGGACACAATATTCAACAGCGGTGTGGGCAGCACAGTTATTAATGTAGGGGAAACACTGATACTAACTACAGTAGGCTACTATGCAATTTAGCTCACGTTAGCTTACCTTTATTCGGATTCTTTTTCCCGGGGCTGGGGCTATGCATCACGCCGGTGAATAGGCAACAGGTAGGGCCTAGTATCTTCAGCTTACGCTTACTCCTGCTTCTTTTCTGTTTCCTAAAGTTGGCGCATCTAGGCACATTATAGGACGGCATGTTTTCTTTGTGGTAGTAGTCCAACAGTGAAATAATACGAAGCGCGCTATTACTGTACTGCTTACACGGGTCAGGTCCGTGCTGTGTTTATGTCACCATGGTAACGCGAGCAGCTCGGAATCTGGGCAGGCTGCAGAGCGTACCCCCCCGCGCAATGCATCCTGGGGCCTGTAGGAACTGTAAAAACGGCTACGTCAGCCCCGCGTCATCAGTTTAAATCCGAAATCATTGTGCTCTCTGCCAATTCGGATCAATTTTTGGGGGGCTTTTTTCAATAGACTACTAATATACTCGGCCCTGATATACCATTCACATGAAAATGGGCGAATTTTCCCTTTAACCAGAGCAGTCTCAGTGCTGTGGTGTTGTCGAAATCCTGACTGGAAGACATCAAAGCAGTTATTCATTGCTAAGTAGTTATTTAGCTGTTGATAAACAGCTTTTTCAATTATTTTACTTAAAAATGGTAGGTTAGATATGGGCCTATAATTTTTCATGAGTGATGTATCTAGATTGTTCTTTTTTAGGAGTGGCTTGATGACTGCTGTTTTCAGGGCCTGTGGGAATACACCTGTCTGAAGGGACATGTTGACAATTTGTAGAACATCTGAGGCCATACAGCTAAAAACTGTTTTAAAGAAGCCTGTGGGCAGAATGTCAAGGCAACAAGAGGAGGAGTTCAGGTGTTGTATAATGTCCTCCAGGTTTTTGTGGTTTATAAGATAAAATTCTGTCATTGCATTTGAATTGATTTTAAGAGGGAACACATATGTTGAACTTGGTATTGATGCAGTGACAGCTTGTCTAATTTTGTGAATTTTCTCAGTAAAGAAGGAGGCAAATTCATTGCAGGCCCTCGTGGAAAGATGCTCAGACGCTACTGGCACAGGAGGGTTTGTTAACCTGTCGACAGTAGCAAACAGGGCACGTGCATTGTTGTTGTTTTTGGTGATTATGTCAGAAAAGAAAGACTGCCTTGCATTTCTCAGTTCTGAGTTAAACGTGCACAGTTTCTCTTTGAAGATGTCATAATGAACCTGGAGATTTGTTTTTCGCCACCTGCGTTCTGCTTTACGGCACTCTCTTCTTTCTATTCTGACCTGCGGGGCATTTTTCCAAGGAGATCTTTTCTTACCAGAGACAACCTTCATCTTAATGGGCGCAATAGCATCTATAACACTTGTAAGTTTGCCGTTAAAGTTGTCTAAAAGCTCCATAACTGAGTTACAGGGGAGGGGTGGTATTAAAGAAAATGCTTGAATAAATGTTTCACTGGTATTTTCTGTGATATACCGCTTTTTGATTACTTTTGATTGATCAATTGTGTGCACAGACATTTTACTCTCAAAAAATAAACAGGAATGGTCCGTGAGGGGACCCATATCTGCCACTGTTATGTCTGAAATGTTCATTCCTCTGGAAATGATAAGGTCCAGCGTGTGCCCTTTGTTATGAGTTGGTTTGTCAACATGCTGATTTAGTCCAAAGTTGTCAAGGACACAGCACAGTTCTTTCGCACATCTATCCTCAGGTTTGTCAGTATGAATATTGAAATCTCCGACGATTAATACACAGTCAAACTCAGTACAGATTACAGACAGCAGTTCAGCAAAGTCATCAAAAAAGCTTGTATTGTATTGTGGTGGCCTGTAAATACTAATGAAAATAGCTCTAGAGGCTGAATTTAACTTGAGAGACACATACTCAAATGAATCAAAATTTCCATAAGACATCTTTTTGCATTGTAGAGATTCTTTAAACAGAATAGCAACCCCCCCTCCTTTTTTATGCACTCTGGATTCACTCACAAAATTGTAATTTGGGGGGGCGGACTCTATGAGAACAGCTGAGCTGTTATCTTGGTCTAACCAAGTTTCAGTTAAAAACATGAAATCAAGATTGTGCCTAGTAATAAGATCATTAATTAAAAATGTTTTTCCTGCCAAGGATCGGATGTTTAATAAAGCTACATTTAGTGTGTTCGAAACATCAAGAAAGTTCTACAAAGTTCTAGAATGCAACGCTCCCTGGGTAACCCCAACCCTTTTGAATAATAACAGAAGCTACAGTGGCCTTCAAGGACAAGAACAATTCAAATTTTAAACAATGCACCTGATGACATTCCAACTATGACACTTTCAAGATGGCGGCACTAGGCCTTGGTCCAAAATATGCAGAAATATGGACATATATGAGACCCTTTCTAAGGGAAAAAATAATAATTTAAAAAAAAAAATCAGCTATTATGCACTAAATTAAATGTACTTTTGGATAATATAATTACTTTCCACAAAATCTGCCAGGAAATAAAACCCAAAATTCTACACACTGCACCTTTAAATAAAAGAGGCTTAATTTTTAAATTAGCTTTTTCTTTGATATTGTTGGTGCTGCTTTGTCAAGGCTTTCAATGCAAATTTTTTATATCATATCCAGTATGTACGTGTGTAGTATGTGTGCTATATGGCTTTCAGTGCATAGTGGTTTGTATGATGCCCAGACCTACAGAAATATATATGAATGGAAAAAGAGAAGAAAAAAAAACGTACTTTGTAAATATTACTGTAATGTCACAGTAAAAGACATCACAGTAATATTTACAAAGTAAGTTTTTTTTTAATTATATTTCTCTTTCTGTGATGTCACGAGAAAGAGAAATATAGGGTTAAAAAAAACACTCTTTCTGCCTTTTCTCAGGCTAGGATGAACCGATTTCAATTTTTTTCGCACATTTATACTACATAGGATCTCAGAATTCAATACACCTTCATATTCAAACCGGTGAAGTAGGTCTTTAAGCACCATTAAGCAAGGCATTTAATCCCTCACTGCTCTGCCTACTGCTGAGAGGGAAGGGCAGAGTTCAAATTGAGTGTGTGTGTGTGT
>CM047515.1:28021739-28024239 GCA_026122265.1 Ammodytes dubius
CAAAACTCACACATACTCACCTCCCACACCAAGCACTACATTTCCGTACCCTAACCCTAAACTATAACTTACCTACCCCTACCCTTACACACCAACCCTACTTAGTAGCCCGTGCGCAACTATTTTGTGTATCAAATAACAAGAAAATAATTATTATCCAATGGGAAACTCCCTAATCTTTTGACAACCTAACTAGCTCAGCGCATTGGAATAGTCCATTTTAGTTGGTCGCTGGGTTTGAGAACGCTTGACATCGAATTGCTCTGCCACCAGGTACCGCACATTAACGCTAACCCTAAACCCTAACCCTACCCTAACCCTACCTAACCCTAACCCTAACCTAAGCGCTAGATAACCTCTAACTCCAAGCCTAACCCTAATCTAGACCTAGACCCTGACTAACCCCTAGACCTTGCACACCTGGCCGGGACTAACCCTGATTTCCTCCGTACCCTAACCCTAACCTAACCCTAACCTAACCTAACCCTAACCCTAGCGCCAACTAGTGGTGTAAAAAAAAAACAACAAAAAAAAAATCATATATACTCCAAATGGCCTGAAACGTGCTCCTAATACTTTTTGGAAAATTATTTTCTTAGACTCAGCACTTGAGAAATTCCCAAAATTTTAGATGGGGTCAATGGCAGCTATATGAAGGAAGTGAGCTAGAACTCCAAAACTTTGCACACATGTCTAGGGGGCCTGGGGCACCTCCCACACCAAGGCCAACCCTTTGCCCATTTCCCTCGCCGAGTCGCAAACCCCCCTAACCCTAACCCTAACCCCTAACCTTAACCCTAACCCAACCCTAACCTAACCCTAACCCTAACCCTAGCGCCAACTAGTGGTGTAAAAAAAAATAACAACAAAAAAAATCATATATACTCCAAATGGCCTGAAACGTGCTCCTAAATACTTTTGGAAAAATTATTTTCTTAGGACTCAGCACTTTGAGAAATTTTCCCAAAATTTTAGATGGGGTCAATGGCAGCTATATGAAGGAAGTGAGCTAGAACTCCAAAACTTGCACACATGTCTAGGGGCCTGGGGCACCTCCCACACCAAAGGCCAACCCTTTGCCCATTTCCCTCGCCGAGTCGCAACCCTAAACCCTAACCCTAACCCTAACAACCCTAACCCACCTAACCCTAACCCTAACCCTACGCGCCAACTAGTGGTGTAAAAAAAAAACAACAACAAAAAAAAATCATATATACTCCAAATGGCCTGAAACGTGCTCCTAAATACTTTTTGGAAAAATTATTTTCTTAGGACTCAGCACTTTGAGAAATTTTCCCAAAATTTTAGATGGGGTCAATGGCAGCTATATGAAGGAAGTGAGCTAGAACTCCAAAACTTCGCACACATGTCTAGGGGGCCTGGGGCACCTCCCACACCAAAGGCCAACCCTTTGCCCATTTCCCTCGCCGAGTCGCAACCCATAACCCTAACCCTAACCCCTAACCTAACCCTAACCCTAACCCTAACCCTAACCCTAACCCTAGCGCCAACTAGTGGTGTAAAAAAAAAATAACAACAAAAAAAAATCATATATACTCCAAATGGCCTGAAACGTGCTCCTAAATACTTTTTGGAAAAATTATTTTCTTAGGACTCAGCACTTTGAGAAATTTTCCCAAAATTTTAGATGGGGTCAATGGCAGCTATATGAAGGAAGTGAGCTAGAACTCCAAAACTTTCGCACACATGTCTAGGGGGCCTGGGGCACCTCCCACACCAAAGGCCAACCCTTTGCCCATTTCCCTCGCCGAGTCGCAACCCTAACCCTAACCCTAACCCCTAACCTTAACCCTAACCCAACCCTAACCCTACCTACCCTAACCCTAGCGCCAACTAGTGGTGTAAAAAAAAAATAACAACAAAAAAAATCATATATACTCCAAATGGCCTGAAACGTGCTCCTAAATACTTTTTGGAAAAATTATTTTCTTAGGACTCAGCACTTTGAGAAATTTTCCCAAAATTTTAGATAGGGGTCAATGGCAGCTTATATGAAGGAAGTGAGCTAGAACTCCAAAACTTTGCACACATGTCTAGGGGGCCTGGGCACCTCCCACACCAAAGGCCAACCCTTTGCCCATTTCCCTCGCCGAGTCGCAGCCCTAACCCTAAACCCTAACCCTAACCCTAACCCCTAACCCTAACCCCTAACCCTAACCCTAACCCCTAACCCTAACCCTAACCCTAGCGCCAACTAGTGGTGTAAAAAAAAAAATAACAACAAAAAAAATCATATATACTCCAAATGGCCTGAAACGTGCTCCTAAATACTTTTTGGAAAAATTATTTTCTTAGGACTCAGCACTTTGAGAAATTTTCCCAAAATTTTAGATGCGGGTCAATGGCAGCTATATGAAGGAAGTGAGCTAGAACTCCAAAACTTCGCACACATGTCTAGGGGGCCTGGGGCACCTCCCACACCAAAGGCCAACCCTTTGCCCATTTCCCTCGCCGAGTCGCAACCCTAACCCTAACCCTA
>CM047515.1:28061739-28064239 GCA_026122265.1 Ammodytes dubius
AAATTAACTATACATTTTAAGTTGCTACAAAGTTAACGTCGGATTAGACATCGTTACATTTGTGATACAATATCGCTGCCCTTCAAAAAGACAACATTGTAGACGTGACGTATACCTACAGCCAATCACGTTCGCTCTTCTTTCCAGCTCGACCAATCAAAAACAAGTGTGTTTCAAGGTGGAATTTCAACTTCCGGGTTTTGAAAAAAAAAATTGCAAAGCGCTCATTCGTAGAGTTGCATTGTAGCAGGATAGGTGTAACTGCGCAGGGAATGACTGTGAGATCTATAGTTTGCGCAGTTGTTACATCCATTTGTACGCGCGCGATTGACCCAACGTGACAGCTGTAGTACACACGAGAGGACACAGACGCAGACAGGGGGATGCCCGAGCCGAAAAATGTCCAAATTATCGACTTAGATATATAATTGTGTGATTTTTATATGATATAAAACAAGGAAAAGACATATTTGGGTAGGTGAAACACAGACAAAGGCACAATGTTTCGGCAAACGAAGGCAGCGCTACAGAAAGTTCGTTATGTGAGGTAAGTTATCTAACTAACAGACACACACACTCACACACACACACATGGCAAGCTGCTAGTCAATTAAATTAAACACTGTAGTTATTGTATTATGCTGGTGGGTTCTTAATATGTCATGAAACATTCACTGACCGTATGTGAGAGTGGGAGAAATGATTTGTGACTGAAGAAATAGGCTACACTAATTATGTTATGTTAGTTATCCAACTGTAGCCTATACCGTTTAACGTACACACATGGCAAGCTGCTATTCATTGCAATACTGTTTTTTTTATTGTGCTGGTGGCTTTGTGATGTCACGACTATATTAACTGACCAATTGTGACCATAGTAGGCTAATTATTGTGACAGAGTAGCCTATGGTTACACTGATGAAATAGCTGATGCAACATATCTATTCTTGTGTATGTAATGCTTTCTTTGAGTGTATATTGCTAAGGCATATAGTTTAATAGTACTGTTTGAGAACAACACAATGTTGTAAACAATTATATATTCAGAGCAAAGTAAAGGAAGGCATATATTGGATTGCAGTTTCCTTCTACAGTACTACACTTGTGGTACACACCATATAATAATGTATATAAATGTAACCTGCTATTACATGGCCTGTTGTTGAAATGTAGTTCAAGTTCCTTCATTGCATTCATTTCAAACAAGTGTGAAACAGCATACAAAAAGTGTCCTAAACAATATGTATAGCCTAAAAATAAATGAATCCTATGTTTCCTCGAAAAGGAGCAAGAGAACTGAGCTACTGATAACATTTCTACCAAATTCCAATACAGTTTGTCATTAAGAGCATTTCCATTAAGTAATATAGAGATGAAGATTGAAAAAAAATCCAGACTGGTCTCTTTAATTTTTCCAGAGCTGTATATTTGTTCAGATGTAATGAGCGAGAGTTTTTTTTTAAAGAGAACAAACAAACACAAGACAAACAAAAATAAAATAAAATATGGCGTTCTCTACTTTACAGGTTTTCTAAGGACACTGTTTAAACTATTATAGGTAAATGTTAAGCAGAAAATAAAGAGTATATGCTGGTGATTTTAATAACAGTATTTTCTCTCTCCCCTCAGTCTGAATGGCCAGCAGCAGCCATGGAGACTGCAGAGCTCTTCAGCCAGAGAAAGAGCCCTGAGCTACCAGCAGGGACAGAATATTCATGGCTTCACTGTCAGAGAGGTGGGGGGGCAGCTTTAAAGTTTTATATTTTGTTCCTGTAGCATTGGCATATTTTAAGAGTCACTTACCTTATGTGAATGAGCTTGGAAAACGTGTTAAGATATATATTCCAACATATTTGATGGTTATTGAATGCATTGACAATCAGTGCAGCAGCAATATATGAGGTAAAATAAAATATTTAAAACAGTCAAGATGAAGATAAAAACATGGACCAACAACACACGATATAAGTGTATATTGTCCATATAGAGAGCAATATGATAAGTAAGTAAGTAAGAAAGTAAGTAATCAAGATGGCGGCACTAGGCCTTGGTCCAAAATATGCAGAAATATGGACTTATATGAGACCCTTTCTAAGGGAAAAAATAAATAAAAAAAAAGTTTTCAGCTATTTTGCACTAAATTGAATGTACTTATGGATATTATAATTACTTTCTACTAAATCTGCTAGGAAATAAAACCCCAAATTCTACACACTGCAGGTTTAATGTAAGTGTCTCCTGCTATTAGAAAAGTGGTTGTTTCATCTGCTAACTGTATATTCTCTCCTCAGGTAGTAGCGGTGCCCGACCTCTTCCTCACAGCGGTGAAGTTGACTCATGACAGAACTGGAGCTCAGTATCTGCACGCAGCCAGAGACGACTCCAACAACCTGTTCAGGTGGGACGACAGACACACAGACAGACAGACAGACAGACAGGCAGGCAGACAGACAGACAGGCAGACAGACAGACAGACAGACAGACAGACAGACAGACAGAC
>CM047515.1:28069239-28074239 GCA_026122265.1 Ammodytes dubius
TTTATCCTGCACCTGCAGTATTTTGTTCTCAACAAAAGTAGTAGAGGAAACTGCTGAATGTACCGTGCTGATCTGCTATATCACTGGATTCACTTCAGGGGTGTCGGCTAAAACACCACTTCAGGCCAAAAACGTCAGACTATGAAGCATGAGACGATGAGAGGAGGAGTAAGGATTTATCCGCTGTTTATTTCCTTCTTTAACATGCACAGCAGCATACAGATCCCAGGAAAAGAACAATAACAATATTCGGCTCGTGATGACACGCTAAACAGCTGTTGCAACTGGCGAATCGCGGCCGTTTAATAGCGTGCATAAATTATAATTTATAGAGATCGGGAAACTCAATGCATTTACTCACAAGGGCGATGCAAACAAATTCAGGGAGAGCACGTTTCAACCGTGGATTGATAGGTGGTTACTGCGCCAACGTGCACGCTCGTCGCTCACACAACAGAGAGAGAAAGAAAAAGAAACTAAACAGGCGCTCCGGCTGACTGACGTGACGGAGCTAACTGACAGTTATAATGTCATCCACACACCGGTCTCCTCACTAGCAGTTTGTGTAGTATGGAGCCAGGGGTGCGTTCGGATTACACAGTTTATTCAACCAATTCAAAGTAACGCACCGCATTTAACGTTCAGTAACGATAACGGCGGTGTAACGGCGGAAAAAGTAATTAGTTAGATTACCCCGTTACTGAAAAAAGAACGGCGTTACGTAACGCCGTTCTTTTAAACGGCGTTATTCCCAACACTGGTGATGTCATTGTGATGTCATTGTGATGTCATTGAATAATCATTGTGATGTCACTGTCCCTGCAGAGAGAGGACCATGTGACCTGCAGTCCTGACGCCATGGCTCCTGATCCACTGAAGCAGAACACACTGTGTGTCAGCTACCTGCTGGGAGAGTAAGATCACTTCACCTCTTTATATTTACTTTTGTGTTTTACAAAGATATTGTAAATGCTAAATGGACTCCACTTATATAGCGCTTTTTCCTGGTTTTTCACAGACCCAAAGTGCTTCACATTGTTTTGTACACATGCACACACACATTCATACACCGATAGCAGCAGCAGCTACCACGCAGGGGGCAAGTTTACTTTCAGGAGCAAGTCGGGGTTCAGTGTCTCTTTGCCCAGGGACACTTGGACATGTGGCGGGGAGACGGGGGATCGAACCACCGACCCTGTAACCCAGTGGACGACCGCCCTACACACTTCACCACAGCCACCCCATGCTCGTAATAAAAAAATAGCATTTATAAACCACCAAAACCACAAGTGTATTTAGATTCATGTTGACTAAGTAAGTAAGTCAATTGCACAAAGGGCACACTGAAAATGAGTCTTTCCTCTAGGCCATCCTACCACAGTTTTTGACAGTTTTTCAGAAATGATTTTCCTCAAAACAACACAACATTGTTCACAGTTACATTTTTAGGGTGACGCTATAAGACAGAACTTTGGGCGACTGTGGCTCAGGTGGTAGAGCGGGTCGGCCAATGATCAAAGGGTTGGAGGTTCGATCCCCGCCCTGCCACCATGTGTGATAGTTGTTGTGTCCTTGGGCAAGAAACATCACCCACCTTGCCTCGTGTGAATGTCGATAGTTAGCCTGCTGCTATCGGTGTATGAATGTGTGTGTGAATGGTAACGTGGGAAAGGAAAACAGGTCTCCCTTGAAAAAGAGTCTTGGGACTCAATGGGATTTACCTGTAGAAATAAATAAATAAATCCTACAGAACTCCTGTAAATGATGTATCCTGCCCTGTCAGTCAGTAACATGTTATTGTCTTGTTCTTGTTCCTCTGTGTAGCATCACTGATACATTTGAAGGCTTCACCCTCAGCCTTCTCTCCTCTCTGATGATCTCTGGACCAAACTCTCCTTTCTACAAAGCTCTGATCGAACCCAAGATAGGGACCGACTTCTCCTCGGTCGTGGGGTGAGGAGAGATATATGCACACACACACACACACACACACACTCTAACACGAACGAACGAACGAAACACACACACACACACACACACACACACACACACACACGGCTCACACACACACACACACACACTCTTTTGACACACACTAGGAACTGACTTCTCCTCTGTAGTGGGGTGAGGAGAGATATACACACACAAACACACTCTAACACACTCACGAACGAACGAAACTCACACACACACACACACACATACTCACACACACACACAGGCATTATACTAAGATTAGTATTATTAGTAGTAGTTGATTGTTTGTAAAGCTAACTAATTGACTGATTGCAAGTTTATTTTGGATTTTTTTTTTCTTGGAAATCTTAAATTATCATATGGATATTGTTGTGTCAAAATACCAACGTATGTAGCTCTTATAGGGGGGAAAAGTATGTGTTCATTGCTATTACGCATCTGTGACATTCCTGTATTTGCTGATATTGTGTTAAACTGTTGTGTTGTGGGGTGCTCCGGTGGTGTAGTGGATAGAGCGTGTACCATATTGTCTCCGGCCTTTGTTGCAGTGGTCGCGGGTTCAAATCCGACCCGTGGACCTTTACTGCAGGTCATCCCCCCCCCCTCTCTCTCTCTCTCTCTCTCTCTCCTCTCTCTCTCTCTGTCTGTCTCCCCATTTCAACTCTGTATACTGTCTAATAAAGCTTGAAAATGCCAAAAAATAATCCATAGCATTCATAAGCATGTTTTAATTAGTGTATACTTGCTTGAATATCGCTTTTTTAATTTTTATTATGACATTAAAGGTGCAGTGTGTAGAATGTATGTATTGTCATTTTGTCACAAAAAATAATCTTAAAAAAACTCTTGTGTGTTGTGTTAATCTTGTGTAGATATGACGGCAGCTTCTCAAATGTGAATATTTTCTGGTTTATTTTATCCTATTATGACAGTAAACTGAAATATCTGTGTGTTTTGGACAAAATACATTTGAGGACGCCAACATGGTCTTTGGAAAATGTATGTGTTGTGTTGTGTTAATATGCGTTGTGTTGTGTTAATATGTCTTGTGTAGATATGACGGCAGCACGAGAGAGGCCTCGTTCAGCATCGGTCTCCAGGGAATGTCTGAGGCCGACACAGAGAGAGTCAAACAGATCATCAGCCAGACCATAGACCACGTCATAGAGTAAGTCACAACACTCACTCACTCACTCACTCACTCACTCACTCACTCACTCACTCACTCACTCACTCACTCACTCACTCACTCACTCACTCCCTCACTCACTCACTCACCCACTCACTCACTCACTCACTCACTCACTCACTCACTCACTCACTCACTCACTCACTCACTCACTCACTCACTCACTCACTCACTCACTCACTCACTACACTCACACACTCACTCACTCACTCACTCACTCACATCACTCACACACTCACCCCACTCTCACACACACACTCACTCACTCACTCACTCACTCACTCACTCACTCACTCACTCACTCACTCACTCACTCACTCACTCACTCACTCACTCACTCACTCACTCACTCACTCACTCACTCACTCTCACTCTCACTCTCACTCTCACTCTCACTCTCACCTCACTCTCACTCCTCACTCATCTCACTCACTCACTCACTCACTCACTCACTCCTCACTCACTCACTCACTCTCACTCACTCACTCTCTCACTCACTCCTCACTCACTCACTCACTCACTCACTCTCTCACTCACCTCACTCACTCACTCACTCACTCACTCACTCACTCACTCACTCACTCACTACTCACTCACTCACTCACTCTACGACATCACTGCTGAGGAGACATAGAGAGTCAAACATATCATCAGCCAGACCATAGACCACGTCATAGAGTAAGTCACTACATAGCCCCGCTTTTATTCACTGTATTTTGTTTATTTACTATTTATTGTAAGATATTCAGCCCGCGGTCGTTCTCTGCATGTCACTCCCCTCTCTGCCCCATTTCAACTCTGTCTCTACACTATCAATAAAGCATAAAAATGCAAAAAAAAAAAAAAAGGTTGTAGGGTCTGCATTTGTTAATTGTTAAGATTTCTACAAATTGCTTGTTCAATGTGCCAGCATGAAGTTAACAGAAAATATGTTAGATGAACTGTACATTCAGAATAGACTGAATAATGTTAGATCAACATGAGTAAATATACATAGCATTCATAAATAAATATTATTCAAACCTCTATATATTCAACTTTTCAACTCCTTTTAAACTCCTTTTATACAATTATGACCTTCATAAACTTTTTCAAATCTTCATGCTATCCAGTTTAGCGTAAGCTGTTTCAGCATTCACACGCATTTTCAGCAGGAAATGCATTTTCTAGTTATAATTTGTATTCTCATGGTCTTTTCACAGGAATGGTTTTGAGGAGGAGAGGATCGAGGCTCTGCTGCATAAGATTGAGATCCAGATGAAACATCAGTCCACTAACTTCGGTCTCTCTCTGGCCTCGGTGAGTTATACAGGAAAGAGTCTCTACTAAATACTAAATACTAAACAACCAGGAAAGAGTATGTACTAAATACTGAACAACCTTCAATGTGTTTGCTTACATTAACACAAGCACAAGGACACAGTCACTACGCACTACTCTACATGTATTTATTTATAAACCTTTACTGCATGTGGTACTTTTTTTTTTTTTACATAAAACAAACATAAAACAAAGGCAACATAAACCAGTTGGAGAGTAAAAGACAGAGAAGAAATCAAAGCAAACAACACAACATGCAATAATAACCAAAGTATCAATACTAATGTTTATGAACATTTACAGTATATGTTATTTTCCTAACTGTGTGTATGTGTGTGTGTGCCTATCTATCTATCCATCCATCCATCCCTCCCTCTCCCTCCCTCCCTCCCTATCTCCCTCCCTCTCTCTCTCTCCCTCCCTCTCTCCCTCCCTCCCTCCCTCCCTCCCTCCAGTACATAGCGTCTTCATGGAACCATGATGGAGACCCCGTGGAGCTCCTTCAGATCAACCA
>CM047515.1:28079239-28089239 GCA_026122265.1 Ammodytes dubius
GATCAAAGGGTTGGAGGTTCGATCCCCGCCCTGCCACCTGTGTCATGGTTGCAGGAGACCTTCGGAGGCATGGAACAGGTACGGTACAATAGCAGGGATGATAACTCTTTATAATGTTCACAAGTATCTAGTATTCTGTCTATTAAAGACCTTCGGAGGCATGGAGCAGGTAGGGTACGATACACAAAGTACATACATAAACAGTGGCGATCGCGCTTTATAATGTTCTCAGTTATCTATTATTGTGTCTATTAAAGACCTTCGGAGGCATGGAACAGGTGCGGTACGATAGCAGGGATGATAGCTCTTTAAAAACTATTATTCAGTCTATTAAAGACCTTCGGAAGCATGGAGCAGGTAGGGTATGATAGCAGGGATGATAGCTCTTTATAATGTTCACAATTATCTATTATTCTGTCTATTAAAGACCTTTGGAGGCATGGAACAGGTACGGTATGATAACAGGGATGATAGCTCTTTATAATGTTCTCAAGTATCTATTATTGTGTCTATTAAAGACCTTTGGAGGCATGGAGCAGGTAGGGTGTGATAGCAGGGGTGATAGCTCTTTATAATGTTCACAATTATCTATAATCTGTCTATTATAAGTAAGAAAGAGAGTCAATCCTAGACTCTTTTTCTTACAATAGATAGGATATAATATACAATACATACATAAACAGTGGTGATCGCACTTTAATGATCACTTAGACCTGCAGGAGACCTTTGGAGGCATGGAACAGGTAGGGTATGATAGCAGTGATGATAGCTCTTTATAACGTTCAAAAGTATCTATTATTCTGTCTATTAAAGACCTTTGGAGGCATGGAGCAGGTAGGGTATGATACAATACATAAACAGTGGCCATCGCGCTATAATGTTCACAATTATCTATTATTTTGCCTATTAAAGTAGCTATGAGGAACTTTTAAATATTTCCATTATATCCATTACTTCACCTCCGAGTGCGTAAATCTTCAACAAAATATGCAGATACTGTCAAAATTGGTTCCAGGGAGTATATAGGGATTATTATGTTTTTTTTTTTTTGTTTTTTTTATATGTTGTTTTTGATGGTGTGTTTTTCTGGAACGAATATTCGCTCGGAAAAACCAAAGAATATTCGAAGCCTGAAAAATGGCATTCGGGCCAGCCCTAAGTGCCAGTAGTTTGTAAGACGTGTGTTTTGTGTTTTTCTTTTTGTTTGACCATCAGGTGAAGTTCATGAAGAGGATAGCAGAGATGACCGACCTCAGCCAAGTCATCAGAACTTTACCCAGGATCAAGAAACACCTTCTCAACCCCGACAACATGAGGTGGGCTCATATCACACATCCTGACAGAATTTAAAACATATTTACAGAAATAACAAACATTGAATATATATATTTGTTTTTTATCAATACACAATAATACCTTCTCAACCCCGACAACATGAGGTGACAGGAATCCTTGTTTATTCCACAACTTTCAATTATCTTGGACAATGTTGATAAATCTACCACCTTTCCGCTCATATAATTATCCAAGCTGTAGCCATCATAATACACATGCTGACAGAATTTAAAGTATACAAAGAAATACAAACACTGAATATTATTTAATTTTTTTTTATAAATCAAACACATCTCCTTTTGCAGTAAAAAATAAAAATAAAGTAAATAAAAATTACTAAAAAAGACTAAATTAATTTTCCAAAATCCTGCCAAAATGAACACTGTTATATGTAGTTGCTGGAATTTCACAAAATGCTTTAATGTTGTGTTTAATGTTTTGTGTATCATGAACTAATCATAATTTTCTCAATTCAAATTCAACATTCTCAACTGTTTACTATCTAATAAAGCTTGAAAATGCCCAAAAATAATGTTTAAAAAAAAAAAAAAAAAAAATCATAATTTTCTCAATTGAAATGTAAGTAAGTAAGCTTTATTTATAGAGCGCCCTTCACAGACCAGGGTCACAAAGCGCTTCACAATGGGAAGCAACAACAGATAAAAAATGTACTGTATACATTTAAATGTAAATGTTTGTTCCTGTTTTCCAGGTGTGCATTGAACGCCACTCCACAGAAGATGTCTGACTCAGCCGCTCAGCTGGAGAGCTTTATGAAAGACGTTTCTGAGAACCGAAAGGAACGAAAACCTGTCAGAAGTAATATTATAGAGGTGAGGTTTGCACAGGCACACACTCACTCTCTCTTTCTCTTTCTCTCTCACTCTCTGTCTGTCTCTCTCTCTTTCTCTGTCTATCTCTCTATCAAACTCTCTATCTCTCACTCACACT
Source organism: Ammodytes dubius (assembly GCA_026122265.1). Classification (NCBI taxonomy): domain Eukaryota; kingdom Metazoa; phylum Chordata; class Actinopteri; order Uranoscopiformes; family Ammodytidae; genus Ammodytes; species Ammodytes dubius. The sequence continues at coordinate 28,081,526 of CM047515.1, forward strand.
CACACACACACGGGATGAATAATAGTTGATCAATCAATTAAACTTTATTCATATAGCACTTTAAAAGTCGTATGATAACATTTATAACCAATCATTATAAAAGTTGTCATTTTGGCCTGTTGGTCAAATCAAATTGTCATATTTTTTTAGCTTAATTTTGATGTTTTCTTTTAATTTCTTCTTCGTAGAGACCACTGGACCCGCTGGCGAACTCAGGACCGAGTCGAAAACTGATCTCTGTAAGTTTTGACGGGCCTTTTTCATTTGATAGTTTCACAATCAACATTTTTAATATGTCTTGTAAATGTTGCTGCCATACAAGTTTAATAAAATCTCCAATTACAAAAAAGGAATTTCCGGTGATTGACAATAATTAATAGCGGAAAAAAAAGTTTTTGACTGTTGGTCGGGCAAAACACATTTTTAAAGGTTGTTATTTATATTTTTGGTCAATTTTAGTCCGATTTTAATAATATGTTTCAAATTGTGAACGAGGGTTAAGCTGTGTCTGTCTGTCTGTCTGTCTGTCTGTCTGTCTGTGTCTCACCTTTTCAGGAGCTGAACTACCAGCCGTGTCAGATGAAAACCTTCTTCCAGCTTCCGTTCCCCATAAACTTTGTGAGTGAAAGCATTCGCACGGTTCCATTCTGCCACGAAGACTACGCCAGGTAACACACACTCCCTCACTCACTCACTCACTCACTCACTCACTCACACACCAGACTTGAATATGAATTATGTACTGTACCTTTGAAATAACTTTTTTCAAGCCAGTTAACACACCAGTTTATTTATAATATATAAAGACGATAATTAATTTATTAATATTGTTTACGACACTATCTCATTATTTGTGTATTTGTATACTGTCACGCTTTTTGTCTTATTTTTTGTTCAAAATAAAGAATTAATCAATAAATACTTTAAACTAATCCCAGCCATATTTTCAGTGCATTAACCATCTCTCTCTCTCTCTCTCTCTTCTCTCTCCCCTCTCTCTCCCCCCTCCCTCTCTCTCTCTCCCTCTCCCCCTCTCTCTCCCCCCCCTCTCTCTCAGCTTGTGTATCTTGGCGCGGATGATGTCGGCTAAGTTTCTCCACGGAGAGATCAGAGAGAAAGGGGGAGCGTATGGGGGAGGGGCCCGGGCAGGAGGGGGAGTCTTCACTTTCTACTCATACAGGTAAAACATATTATCTAAAGAACACAGTCATATCTTGGGTGTGAGGGTGGGATGTGGGTGGGGTATGTTCGGGAAAAAAAGGGGAAAACATTTGTATTCATTGTGCTACAATTTCGTTACTAACATTTAATAAAAAAACCTTTGAAAGAAAAGAAGAATACAGTCATATCGATTACATCTATTGTAAGGGGCAGCGGACACACACTGGTCTTAAACAGCGATGTAATGCATGTTGCAAAAATGAATTACCTATCAAGTCGACAATGTTAAATGTATTTTTATTTTATTTTACCATTTTCTGAAATGTGATCACCACACAACTAATCAATTAACAGAAAAAATAATGAACAAAGAATATAATTTTTTTTTTAAATGACCATTAAATCACAGTATTATTAATACTATAGATATACTATATAATAATTAGTGCTACAATCTTTCAATGTGTGATACATGCGTGAACATTGACACTAGCAGTCTCCATGGGTCACTTGACAAGAACATTGTCTGATACAATGAAATTAAAAAAGTTTTTAATGAAAAAACCCAATATATACATTTCTATGAGAAATTTTCAAATTCACAATTTCAAATGTCTCTGAGAATTTTTCTTGTCCAGTGACCCATGGAGACTCATGCCAATTTTCACGCTTGTATCATCAACTGAAAGATTCTGACCAAAAATAAGCACTTAGCCGCTCCACTATAGTTGCTGGTTACAGTTTAAAATTCCACATTCAAAATCTACTTTTTGTTTTATTATACAAGGAAACTCTTCTATCTAAATATGAAGAGAATATTTTAAAAGTTTGTAGAAAAAAAAAAAAAAAAAAGCTCATTATGTGTGTTTTCATGGGTTGTTTGGAGCAGATAAACTCCACTAGTTTGGTCTGAAGAGATATATACAGAATGAACAAAACTGTGCCTATTTAATCAGTATATTAACCTCATATCTCTCCCCCCCCCTCCCCTCTTAGAGACCCTAACTCCCTGCAGACCCTCTCAGCGTTCCGTAGAGGGGTGGACTGGGCCAAGGCGGGAACCTTCACCCAACAGGACATCGATGAGGCAAAGCTCTCTGTCTTCTCTGCTGTGGACTCACCGGTCGGACCCTCAAACAAGGGTGAGGGATGCATTATGATACATAGTATTTATGAGCATGTTTTAATTAGTGTATAATGGCTTGAATATCCGTTTATTTGAATTTTATTATGACCGTAGAGGTTTTATTTATTTGGTGAGGCTCCAACTGTGTCCTATCATGATGCAAACTATTCATATATATGATAAGTTAAAGTTTTTTATCGGTCACATTAATAAATTCTCCAAAAGGAAGAGACATCTAGAATCTCACCACTAGTGACGCTAAATACTCTAATATTCCACACTGTACCTTTAAAAGCCTGATACTAGTTTGTTCACTGTGTGTGTGTGTGTGTGTGTGTGTGTGTGTGTGTGTGTGTGTGTGTGTGTGTGTGTGTGTGTGTGTGTGTGTGTGTGTGTGTGTGTGTGTGTGTGTGTGGTGTCTGTGTGTGTGGTAGGAATGGGACGCTTCCTCAGTGGGTTCACAGACGAGATGAAACAGAGTCACAGAGAAAGACTGTTCGCCGTCACACACAGAAGTCTGCTGGACGTTGCCGAACGGTAAAATAACTATATATCTATTTCTATGCTGATTCCTGTGTGTGTTTGTGTGTGTGTCTGTTTCTGTGTGTGTGTGTGTGTGTGTGTGTGTGTGTGTGTGTGTGTCTGTTTCTGTGTGTGTGTGCGTCTGTGTGTGTGTGTCTGTTTCTGTGTGTGTGTGTGTGTGTGTCTGTTTCTGTCTGCGTGTGTGTGTGTGTGCTTGTGTGTGTAAATCTTTACTTAACTTTAACACTTAAAGGTGAAGTCAGTGATTCTGGAGAACGCTTGTTGTTAAAATCACTTTTTTTATCAAAATCAGTGAATATCTCCTCACGATCCGCTACCTTTCCATACTGTGTGTTTGCTGAAATAAAATTCAGTGTTATGCCTGTAAACATGCATGTTGCTAGCTACAGTGGCTCCCTTTGTTTAACATACCAGTTTACAGAGCCTAGGCTAGGATTTTTTTTGTGGAGATTTTCACACATTTTGACATAAAATTATTTTGACAAATTTTAGGCAGAATCGCTGGTTAAAGTTAAAAAATCATCATTAAAAAAAAAGTGTGTTTTGATTATAATTAAAGTATTAAATAAATGTTGTTGGTCTGTTTTCCTGCAGATACCTCAGTGTGGGTCAGCAGACGTGCGGCGTTGCTATTCTGGGCCCAGAGAACGAAACCATTAAGAAAGACCCTTCATGGATAGTTAAATAGATAGTTTATCATTGGAAACTGAACTGGACTTCTACGGAAGAGGATTAGGGCCAAACATAAGAAAAAAAAATTGAGTTCTGACTCTTTTAAACTGAGAATTCTGACTTTTTTCTCAGATTGACATACAGCTCCGGAAACAATTAAGAGACCAGTCTGGATTGTTCTTCAGTTTTCATCTCGACTTTACTTAATGAAAAATGCTCTTAATGACAATATTCTTATTGTGAATTTGTTAGAAATGTTGTCAGTAGTTTTTATAGTATAAAACCAAAATGTTCATTCTACTCAAACATATGCCTATAAATAGTAAAACGAGAGACACTGAACATTTGGAGTGGTCTCTTCATTTTTTCCAGGGCTGTAGTTCTGCATTTAAAGTCAGAATTCTGAGAATAAAGTCAGAACTTAATTTTTAATTTTTTTTATGTGTGGCCCTAATATCCTCTTCCGTAGACCTCCGATGTAACACAGTGGCAAAAGACATTATGTTCTCAAATTCCCAAAAACATTTCTGTTAGAATAATTTTAATTTTTTTTCTTTATGGCGTCAAAGAACTGAAGAGGAGGCAGGCAGACTGATTAGTGCTTTAGACATTGCTTAATTTTTCTTTCTTCATATTCCGTTATGTACATATTTATTATTAAAATGTGATTATTACATTATATTGGAATACAAAATCTGAGTCAAGTCTTTATTCATTCGTATAGATTATTTTGTGATGGTGGGGTTGATCTTGTGAGTGCGACTTTTGTGAAAATTTTCAAATACAAATACTACATTATTATGGTTCTGGACATACTAAAAGCCTCTTTCGACTTGGAGCCGTCTTGCTCAGACCTGCGCAACTATGACGCGCGTCTTCCTGAGCGCACAACAAAAATGCTGCAAAATTGCTGTGCGCTCATCAGCAAGCCGAGCGTCATAATTGCGCAGGTCTTAGCAAGACGGCGACATCTCAAACGAGGCTAAACACTCTTCAATGTAAAATCAACTTAATTACTTAGTTATTGTCAGTAACTTGATCACCATTCTCCTACAAAGGTTCATATTAGATTTAATGCAGAATTTTCAGCTTGAATTATTTTTGTAATTAAAAAAGTGACAGGGTTGCAATCTAGAATGTAACCACTAGATGTGGCTAAATACTCTTATATTAGACACTGTACCTTTTAACTTGAGGCTGTGTTCGGAAAGCCCTACTAACGTCCTACATACTCAACCGCTATATACTACATACTGTCTACTCAAAGATCGATTGTGTATGCGAGGTGCGTCGAAACTTTTGCAGTTGAAGTATACTCAAGCAATAAAGAATTTCTTCTTCTTCTTGTAAGATTCCGGCCGTTTAGACGCTGTTTAGCGTATTGCCGCCCTCCACAGGTTAGATATAGAACTAGATTTTTACATACAGTCCTGTGTTGTGCAGGAAATGCAGAATTGTAAATAAAGAATTTAAAAAAAAACCTTCCTTGTCGTTTGAAAAGACGCGATGCATTGTGGGTGGTTGAGTAGGAAAAGTATACAATCGATCCTTACCCAAAATCTTCCCGGAAGTTAGTACTCATCCGGGAATTTCTCGCATACCCAAACTCGCATACCCAACCGTCACATACTCAAATTGAAGTCAAAATGAGTATGAGTAGGATGTTAGTATGGCTTTCCGAACACACCCCATGTCTTTTTTTCTTGATGAAAAATATATCTCACAGACGAACACATTGATAACTTTCCACACAATAGATGCTTTATTACTCTGTGGCAGTGCGCTGTCAGTACATTAAAGTTGATGTTGCGTTTCACACTACAGCAAAGGCAGGACTCACAAACGACTAGAGAGAGGCCACACACACACACACACACACACACACACACACAAAAGCCTGGGGCGGATACAAACGGAGAAGGCAACACCACAACACACACACACACAGTTAGCAGGTTGATAGCTCACAAACACACACACAGTTAGCAGGTGTATAGCTCACACACACACAAACACACTCATACACACAGTTAGCAGGTGGAAGGTCAAACACACACACACACACACACACAGCAGGTTGATTGGAGTCACACACACACACAAACACAGTTAGTAGGTGGATAGCTCACTCACACACACACACAGTTAGCAGGTTTATACGTCACACACACACACATAAATGGCTCGGCTTACTGAACCCTTTTGCATCAAGTTTTCATTTTGAATTTGAAACCTTTTACAAATCAAGTTGGTAGACGTCTTTCAAAGAGTGAAACAGGCATATATTAATTATTTAAAAGCAGCGTTAAAGGATTTACATTTATTATAGGGGAACAAAGTGCTGTAGAAAATAATAAAAGGACATACAATGACGACGAAAGCTTGACTTGAAATGCATTGACTAGCCTACGTTAGCTAGCTGTGTTCACGCAACACTGATGTTAAGCTAGGCTAGGTAGCGTCAAAAATAATTTAGGTATTGCTAAATTGTCAGGACAAAACTTAAATACATACAGTAGGCTACATAGTAAGGAGTACTTAGGATGTATACATTTAAAGGTGCAATGTGTAGAATTGTGGGTTTTATTTCCTAGCAGATTTTGTAGAAAGTAATTATAATATCCATAAGTACATTTAATTTAGTGCATAATAGCTGAAAATTTTTTTTTGAATTATTATTTTTTTCCTTAGAAAGGGTCTCATATATGTCCATATATGTCCATATTTTGGACCAAGGCCTAGTGCCGCCATCTTGAAAGTGTCATAGTTGGAATGTCATCAGGTGCATTGTTTAACATTTAGAATTGTTCTTGTCCTTGAAGGCCACTGTAGCTTCGGTTATTATTCGAAAGGGGTTGGGTTACCCAGGGAGCGTTGCATTCTAGAACTTTGTAGAACTTTCTTGATGATGTCATATTACACACTGCACCTTTAAATCTATGATCACTTTGAATTGGGAATCTAGAAAATACGTCGGCTACGTAAATAACTCTATTCCAAATCACTCACCCTCAAATTTTAATTTCGATTTCAGTGCCTAGATGTCATCAGTAGTTAGTTAAGATAGAGAGGATCCTTTCTGAAAAGTGCCATGGCTTTACCCTGTAACTTTAATATAACTTTTTTTAAATTACCTACTATCATTAACATCTACTAATTCATTAATTTTCAGTCAATAGATTTTTTATTATCGTTTATCGGTCATTCAGTGAGTAGGCTAGTTGTCACTGATTTGTGAAGCTGTTTTCTCTGTCATTTTCAGATTGATGTGTAAAATTTCGTTTTCAGTTTTTAATTGAAGGTTGGGGTCTAAAGAATAATTTTGGTTCTAGTGTCAAAAAACTAGGCTAAAACTTGTGTTTAAAAGCATAGGCTACATGGGGGCACCCTTAGCTCAGTTGGTATGGTGTCCCCCCCCCATGGGCCTCGGCCAGCAGCAGACCCGGGTTCGATTCCCACCCGCGGTCGTTCTCTGCATGTCACTCCCCTCCCTGCCCCATTTCACCTCTGTCTCTTCAAAACTATAATTAAAAGCATGAAAATGCTAAAAAAAATAAATAAAAAAAAAATAAAAGCATTGGTAGCCATCTTTGATATTTTTGACATAGCCTACCAGACTATTTAAAACATCAATATGTCAATTCAAGTCGATTCCTCACACACACAGTACTGGCTTAAAATAGCGATAAAAAATAATATTACATACACAGCAATTGGGTGAGAATTAAGACCTTCTTACAACAATGTCATGATTTTGATAGTGGCCATGTTGGAAGACGGTCAAGAGGAAAAAATTAATAATAAAAAATTGGTTTTCTCGACACTTCAACTAAAACTATTCTATAGACCCTTATAACTTATATATTCAATTTAAAGGTATAAACAAAATTTCCCCATCAACTTGAAAATTAAACCCATACAAATTGCCCATACACTTGACTACACAATACAGTGCGTTGTTATTGTTACGCTTCATACGGTAACTATGGTCTAGTTTTCATTCTGTTGCCATAGAGCAGTGTTCTAGAATGTTGCCATGGCCTAAGTTTTCATATATACCACACATTATTACCACACAGCCAGCAATTGTATGACAACAAAAAAATAAATGAACACCTTCTTCAAAAAATGTCATGATTTCGATTGTGACCATGTTGGAAGATGGCGGGCAAAATAATAATAATAATAAAAAAAATCTGATTGCTTGACACT
>CM047515.1:28096739-28106739 GCA_026122265.1 Ammodytes dubius
CTGGCCCCTCATTTTGGATAATTTCCACCAACCGGCCCCCATTCAAAACTAATTGAATAGCCCTGGTTTACAGTATGTGTACAAACTACATTTCAATGTGAAAAGTGTCAGTAAATTAACTTTTGTTCTGACCTGATATTATAGAAATAAAACATTTGAACAAAACAATAAAAATAAAATAAAATAAAATAAAATAAAATAAAATAAAATAAAATAAAATAAAATAAAATAAAATTAAATAAAATAAAATAAAATAAAATAAAATAAAATAAAATAAATAAAATAAATAAAATAAATAAAATAAATAAAATAAATGAATAAAATAAATAAAATAAAATAAAATAAAATAAAATAAAATAAAATAAAATAAAATAAAATAAAATAAAATAAAATAAAATAAAATAAAATAAAATAAATAAAATAAAATGAAATGAAATGAAATAAAATAAAATAAAATAAAATAAAATAAAAAATAATTTTACTGACCTGTAGATCGCGGATGTCAAACGGTTCCTCGTAGATGTAAACAGCGTCGGCGCCGGCAGCCAAACCGCCCACTGTCGCTAGGTAACCACAGTACCCGCCCATCGTCTCTATGATGAAGACTCTACGCTTAGTGCCGCTGGCTGACTGCTTGATGCGATCGCAGGTCTGGATAACAGACGGACAGACGGACAGACAGACAGGTAGACAGACAGGTAGACAGACAGACAGACAGACAGACAGACAGACAGACAGACAGACACAGACACACACACACACAGATATACAGACAGACAGGAACACAGACAGGTAGATAGATAGATAGATAGATAGATAGATAGATAGATAGATAGATAGATAGATAGATAGATAGATAGATAGATAGATAGATAGATAGATAGATAGATAGATAGATAGATAGATAGATAGATAGATAGACAGACAGACAGGCAGGCAGACACAGACAGATAGACAGACACACACACACACACACACACACACACACAGACAGGCAGACACATAGACAGACAGGAACACAGACACAGAAAGACACAGATAGACAGACACACAAAGACATGCACACACACAGATAGACAGACAAACACACATACAGACAGACAGAGACACACACACACACACACACACACACACACACACAGACAGACAGGTAGACAGACAGACAGACAGACACACAGACACACACACACACAACACACACACACACACACACACACACACACACACACACAGACAGGTAGACAGAGACACACGCACAGGCAGACAGACAGACACACAGACAGATAGATAGATAGATAGATAGATATATATATAGATAGATAGATAGATAGATAGATAGATAGATAGATAGATAGATAGATAGATAGATAGATAGATAGATAGATAGATAGATAGATAGATAGATAGATAGATAGATAGATAGATAGATAGATAGGCAGACAGACAGACACGCACACAGACAGACAGATAGACAGACAGACACACACACAGATAGACAAAGACAGACAGACACACAGACACACACAAAAATATTATACAATTAATAACAAGGTAGATGGCACAATGGTAGATTTGTTCATTAGACATTCAGTTAATTTGTTATTAAACCAACATAAATACATCTTAGATAATAAATTACTTATTATATCCTACTAATAAGCCTATAATAATAAGTAAAACACTGCAAATGTGGCCTACATAATATCTTTAACATTCATAAACAGTAGAGCAGTTAGGCTATGGACAACGCATTGACATGTCTTATAATACAGTAAAAAAAACACAAACATATCACAGTGATGCGCTCACTCACACATACAGCAAGCAGCTTCACACACTAGCATCAACACTATGCTACAGCCTCACTGACATACAATGCATTATGGTCATCAGAGTTCTGGGGTTTGGGATCAGCAGGGAAGTGTGTGTGTGTGTGTGTGTGTGTGTGTGTGTGTGTGTGTGTGTGTGTGTGTGTGTGTGTGTGTGTGTGTGTGTGTGTGTGTGTGTGTGTGTGTGTGTGTGTGTGTGTGTGTGTGTGTGTGTGTGTGTGTGTGTGTGTGTGTGTGTGTGTGTGTGTGTGTGTGTACTCACTCAGAAATCGTAGTTTTACCTCTCTTCTCTCGAACATACTTTTTCCATATAGAACTTTGATACTGTAACAATTAAACTGATTCTGATAAATTGAGGTGTCTTTATAGGTTAAAAGTCCACACATTTTGTTTAAAAACTTAAAAATTATTCTGCATTATCCACTACTCATAAAGCTTAATATTTTAAAACTTAAAAAAAAATTATATTTTATTTTGATGATTTCATAGTCTTAGAAACTAAAAATAATCCTGTATCTCAAAATACTGTAATATTGCATAAGAGTTATTTTGGAATTAAACTACGAAAACTTTTCCAATTTTTTTAGATGCCCCTGTAAAAAATAATGTATTTTTTTCTTCAATCTCCCCCTCCACCTTATTTATAATACCTTTGCTACTATAACTTTTCGGTAACACTTTACAATAAGGTACACAAAATTGTAGTAGCTACTACATACCTACATAGATATGTGTTACCTACTACATAGGGTTTTTTTTTGTGTTACCTAACACATAGGTTTTTTTTGTGCTACCTATGTGTAAAAAAAACCTATGTAATAGGTAACACAAAAAAAAAAACCTATGTAGTAGGTAACACATATCTAGTATGTAGTAAGTATGTAGTAGCTACTACAATTTTGTGTACCTTATTGTAAAGTGTTACCAACTTTTCCTTTATCTATACCTTGTTTTCTGTCAAATCTCCCCCCAACCCCCCTCCCCCCTCCCTCCCTCCCTTACCTCTACGATGGAGTTGAGAGAGGTGTCAGCTCCGATACTGAGGTCTGTGCCGGGGACATTGTTACTAATGGTGGCAGGCAGCATGCAGAGCGGCACGCAGAACTCTGAATGAGACGCCCGGGCCGAAGAAAGCTGCAGCAGGGACTCCAAGGCCTGGTGTGGTCGTAATACAACTTAATACATAACAGCAGCCTGGCAGTGTGTGTGTGTGCGTGTGTGTGTGTGTGTGTGTGTGTGTGTGTGTGTGTGTGTGTGTGTGGTGTGGTGGTCGTAATACAATGTTAGGCCACCAGGGGGGCGTTTAATATGAGCCTGGCAGTGTTGCAGTGTGTGTGTAATACCATGATCAAATTAAATATTTGTTTTAGTTGTTTATTATTTCCAACAAATATTTCAATAAATAATGTGTGTGTGTGTGTGTGTGTGTGTGTGTGTGTGTGTGGTTGTGTGTGTGTGTGTGTGTGTGTGTGTGTGTGTGTGTGTGTGTGTGTGTGTGTGTGTGTGTGTGTGTGTGTGTGGTGTGGTGGTCGTAATACAATGTTAGGCCACCAGGGGCATACTAATATACTATATAGGCCCTGGCAGTGTTTCAGTGTAGTTGTGTAACTATTGTTTGTGTGTGTGTGTGTAGGGAGACAATGCTGATCTTACAATAGACTCAACTATAAATACATTTTTGTTTAACAGGCTGCTTCATACTGCACAGAGGCAATTTTTATTGATGTAATTGGCCTTTATACGTTGTTATCTTTGTCATTGGGTGTTTAACTAGCATATGCAACATCCTATACTTATTTCACTATAAGAAAAAGTAAGGAGAACTAATATTTTCAAGGTAACTTTCTTATATATATATATATATATAACTTAAAGGCCTACTTCACCGGTTTGAATATGAAGGTGTATTGAATTCTGAGATCCTATGTAGTATAAATGTGCGAAAAAAATTGAAATCGGTTCATCCTAGCCTGAGAAAAGGCAGAAAGAGTGTTTTTTTTTAACCCTATATTTCTCCTTCTCGTGACATCACAGAAAGAGAAATATAGGGTTAAAAAAAACTTACTTTGTAAATATTACTGTGATGTCTTTTACTGTGACATCACAGTAATATTTACAAAGTACGTTTTTTTTAACCCTATATTTCTCTTTCTGTGATGTCACGAGAAGGAGAAATATAGGGTTAAAAAAAACACTCTTTCTGCCTTTTCTCAGGCTAGGATGAACCGATTTTAATTTTTTTTGCACATTTATACAACATAGGATCTCAGAATTCAATACACCTTCATATTCAAACCGGTGAAGTAGGCCTTTAATATCTGAGTATTCTTGGTCATGTTTAATATTTGGTGTTCATTAAGGATTGTAATATTTTATATATTACTTGTAAAAAACTAAAAAGTTTAAAAAATCCAATTTTCAAGGAAACTTTCTTCACTAGATGTTTGAGTTACTGTTGCTATGCTACTAAGGCCTACAGTGTGTTTTGCTGCTGGCTCTCTCCAGGTAAGTGGGGGGGGGGGGGGGGGCTTTGGGCTTTGGCTTCCCGTTGTCTGGGGGGTAGATGGGATTGTGTGTGTGTGTGTGTGTGTGTGTGTTACAGGGGGGGGCTTTCGATTCCCATTGTCTGGGGAGATATGGGATTTGGATTGGGGGGGGGGGGGGTTGGGTATTGCACGTGACGTAACATTTTAGGGTGCTATTCCAGAAGCTCTGATGATTTTCCTTATGCTTTTTTGTGTCTCAAAAAAGCAGGCGGGCAGGTGTAAGCAAGGCAGAAAGTGTGGTGTGGTCCAAAATAAAAATGTGGGCTCAAATGTGCCCACACACGCGACGTGATGCAATGTATTCTCCAAATGCACCGACTCTGTGCCAAGAGAGAGAGAGACAGAGAGAGAGAGAACCAGAACCGGAAATCGTGTGTGTTTACCAAACAAAACACACACACACACACACACACACCACAGGCAGGCATACACACAGGCAGGCACACACACAGACAGACACACAGACACACAGACAGACAGGCAGACAGACAGACACACACACACACACACTCAGCGGGCTACAGAGTCCAATAGACAAGCAATGGGCACGGGCCAGACAGCGAAAGCCTTAATCCTGAAGCCTAATTCATGCCACAACACTGCAGCATGCGTCAACACTTACCTGAAGCCTCCACTGAACCAACGCACATCCAGCAACAACCAGCTAAGAAAGCTTGTTCTCCTGCCTAGTGTGTACTGCTATTCAACCTGCCTTGCCTCTAGCAGTTGTGTGTGTGTGTGTGTGTGTGTGTGTGTGTGGGGGGGGGGGGGGGGTGTGTGTGTGGGGGGGTGGGTGCATGTGTGTGTGTGTGTGTGCGTGTGCGTGTGTGTGTGACGTGTGTGTGTGTGTGTGTGTGTGTGTGTGTGTGTGTGTGTGTGTGTGTGTGTGTGTGTGTGTGTGTGTGTGTGTGTGTGTGTGTGTGTGTGTGTGTGTGTGGTGTGTGTGTGTGTGTGTGTGTGTGTGTGTGTGTAAAAGCTTGTTTTCCTGCCTTGTGTGACCTAATATTCAACTGAATATGTGTTTGTTTGTTTGTGTCTATCCGTGTGTGTGTGTGTGTTATTTTGTCTGTTGATGTTAACCAGGTCATAGCCCTCTAGAGTGTAGTTGGCAATTACGTGAAATGGATTGGCAAATGTATGTAAATAGTCCTTGATTGCATGGAAATTTTTTGCTCAAATGCCTGCTGTTAAAGTGAATTATTGACAGTTTTCCAGTACAGTCAATTGTTGCATTGAACTGCTCACTAGTGTAATAATGACAGTTCTCATTGAGGTTGAAGAAAAAGTTATTGTCCGGGTCTATTTCATGATCAATATCCAGTGATTGGTGATCTGTGTATTCAGAAGCTTTCAGCTGGACATGCTCGTAATCACTAATCAAGTCAGATAAACGGGGAATGTCATCCTGGGTTTGATGTGAATTGACAGTGTGTGGTAAGATGGACACTTTAAGATGTGTTTAGACTACCAGAGAAGAAATGGACAAGGCCATATCACTATCTGCATTGTCACAGGCAGAGAGGAAAATGGAAAGCATGTCTGTTGTACACTGGCAATGAATAAGGAGACCTAAAATTGTCTGTGTATTGGAATGCATCTTCTTAAAAAAATAAAAAAATAAAAAATGTTTTATCTGTATCAGTAACTGTGTATCTGAATCTTATGGCAGTGGAGGCGGGACCTGATAAGCCTTTGTCTTCTCCTGCTACTATTCGGACGTTAACACAAAATAATATGTGTGAATATGCAAAGAGAAAATTGTGTATTGTGTGTAATTGTCCGGAAGAATAATAATAATAAATAAATTACCACAACTTTCTAGATTAGATATAGAAATAAGATAAGTTTGACATAATGAGATGACATTATTTATAATTCAAAAAATGCATCATTCTTTATATTTGTTTCTGAAGTGCAAGTGTACACCACCACAAGAACTGTTTGGCGAAATATCGACTTCACCATTGTATTGTTGACAAATCTGGGGGCAAATTAGAAATGTGTCAGCCCTTTCACTGCCGATATTGTATTGTTTAGCTGTTAGAAACAATCCTAGTTACTTGTATGTTGAAGGCCTTGCTGTCAACATAGCACTCGTGTGTTTATTGTTCGCTCATCTACATTAATTTAATTGTAGCTCCACTCCACTCCACATATTTGTTCCTTTTTTTTATAAATATTTTTGAACCAGGCTTTCTATCCTAATAATTGATAAAATTGTTAATACATTTTTTAATTATTATTTTTATTTTCTGAAACAGGTATTTTTGACATATTTTTTTCTCTATATGAATTGTAATGTGTGATCTATGTGACTATTGCAATTTTACATGTAAGAAATGCCAAAGTCCTTCTTGCCAATATCATGTTTCTCAAGCCAACTTCCTGATAGTTGTTGCAAGGATGTGAGCTGTCAATCAGTGAAGCCCCAAAACTCTGACCGGCTGGATTGTGTTGTTACGTCACACACACAACACACACACACCACCCCCTCCCCCCCCCCCCCCCCCCCCCCCCACACCCACACACACACAGATTCATAGTTTCGTAAGGGTGACTGCATACACACACACACACACATGCACGCACGCACGCACACTCACTCACACTCACACTCACTACATCAGTAATGGCATTCAGAGGTGTGTCGGAGCCTATGCACACACACACACACACACACACACACACACACACACACACACACAGATTCATAGTTTTGTAAGGGTGACTGCATACACACACACACCCCCCCCCCACACACACACACACACACACACACACACACACACACACACACTCCCTTACATCAGTAATGGCATTCAGAGCCGTGTCTGAGCCTATGCTTAGGTCGGACCCGGGGATATTGTTGGAGACGGTTGCCGGTACCATCACCATGGGAACACAGAACTCAGTATATTGGTTCCGGGCCGAAGAAAGTTCCAGTAATCCCATATAGGCCTGTAGCGGTGAAAGCCAGTTTCTTATTGGTTAATAACTTAATATTATATTATATGGACATACAGAGGGAATTATGAGGGGTCAAGGAAAAGGGTGAGAGCGTGAGTATAATGCCATTAAAGCTGGGGTATGTGATTTCTGATTGGTCAAAGTTAACATGAGCTGTACACTTTGACCAATCTATTGATGGGTGATGTGTCTCTATACATGTAACGTAATAGACACATTTTAGACACAACAAAGGGACAAAGTGGGACAAGGGAAAATATGTGGGAGGATATATAACATTTTAAAACTGTTTGGGTGTGTTGTTATAATAATAATAATAATAATAATAATAATAATAATAATAATAATAATAATAATAATAATAATAATAATATAGTTAATTTATATAGCGCTTTTCTCGCACTCAAAGCGCTTTACTTAGGAGCACAACAGTAAACAAACAAAAGGAAAGTGGAAAGTTGATGCGGCTAAAAAAAATATAATAATCTAGATTCTATAGGAACATGGGTTGAAGACATGAATTTGTGGGGCTTTGAGGTGGGTGGGAGTGGGGGTGTGTTTGTGGGAGATGGGTATTCATAATGAGTGAATGTGTTCGGAAAGCCATACTAACGTCCTACTCATACTAATTTTGACTTTGACATTTGAGTATGTGACGGTTGGGTATGCGAGTTTGGGTATGTGAGAAATTCCCGGATGAGTACTAACTTCCGGGAAGATTTTGGGTATGGATCGATTGTATACTTTTCCTACTCAACCGCCCCACAATGCATCGCGTCTTTTCAAACGACAAGGAAGGTTTTTTTTTTTGTGCATTTCCTGCACAACACAGGACTGTATGTAAAAATCTAGTTCTATATCTAACCTGTGGAGGGCGGCAATACGCTAAACAGCGTCTAAACGGCCGGAATCTTATAAGAAGAAGAAGAAATTCTTTATTGCTTGAGTATACTGCAGTGTGAATGTTTCGACGCACCTCGCATACACAATGGATCTTTAAGTCGACAGTATGCAGTATATAGATGGTGAGTATGTAGGATGTAGGACGCTAGTATGGCTTTCCGAACACTGCCAAAAAGATTAAGAGTAATGGCAAAGTGGGACAAGGGAAAATGTGTGGGAGGGGTTTGACTATAGTGGGAGGAGCCAAGAGGAGAGAGCCAGAACCAATCAGGATGGAGAGTGAGACACACACAGGAAGTAGATGGTGTAGCTCTAAACACATAATAATAATAATAATAATAATAATAATAATAATAATAATAATAATAATAATAATAATAATAATAATAATAATAATAATAATAATAATAATAATAATAATAATAATAATTAATAAATAATAATTAATATTAAAATCATTAAAAATCAGGGAGGCCAAGCTGACAGTCAAAAACCTTTTAAGATCATTTGTTTCCACTATTTAGATTTTTTTTTTACATTTTTTTTTAAACATATTTGGTGTTTCTACATTTAAAATAATATTAGTATTTTAAATGTAAATTTTAAATTAAAAACATTTAAATAATAGCCATTTAAATTTAAAATTTAAATGGCTATTATTATTCTTTTTACTTTGACATTAATATCATCCTAAAGTTTGGCTTTGCAGCTTTGGGTACTACAGACAGACAAGGTGTAAGCCTATAACATTTAAATGTGTTTTAAATGATATATTTGTATATAATTATTATATTATATACAAAAGTCTAGACATGTGCAGGGAAATGAAATGTGAAACTGGGTGAATGAGTGAAAATTAAATGGACTAAGTGGTGGTAAACAGCATACAGTGCATGTGAAATACTGGAAAGGGAAAGCTATTCATAATACAGTATGACAGGCACAACAATGCAGACTTTTCATATTACTCATATACAATATATACTCAATACAGCTTTTATACAATTAACACTAGCTTTTTTAATTATACAACCAATAGTATACTGTTTAAACATGAGAAAACTATAATACTAGCTTAAAAATAGCTTAAATTGTTCAAAAAGATAAAATATTGTGAAATTGAGATATATAAATTATTATTGATATCATACTTAAAGCTGAGGTAAAATTAATTTTCGTATTACTGAAGAATACAGCTTTTATACAATTATATCAGTAGCATTTTCTTTTATAACTCACCAAATAATTTTTTTTAGCTATGTGAGCTTATACTAGCATGAAGATAACTTGGATTGTCCAGAAATATAAAATATTGTAAAATTAATATAATACATTGAATATAAAATATATAATAATATTGTCAAATCAAAATAATAATTTAAACAACTGCCATTATGATCAAAATATTGGTAAAGTGACCGTACCTCAAATCCTCCAATGACCAGGATAGCGTTGATGTTATGGATCTTGATCTGCTCTGCGATCTTATCCAGGTATTTTCTGGAAGAGTCCTGGGACATAGAAAGGAAATAATCCAATAGTTAAAACAATGCTTCACTTTACTCCGGTTAAAAGAAATTAATTGTTCTTTATTTTTACAATCCCTTAAACCTGCAGTGTGTAGAATTTGGGGTTTTATTTCCTAGCAGATTTTGTAGAAAGTAATTATAATATCCATAAGTACATTTAATTTAGTGCATAATAGCTGAAAAAAACATTTTGAATTATTATTTTTTCCCTTATTTTTTCCATATT
>CM047515.1:28116739-28124239 GCA_026122265.1 Ammodytes dubius
TTTTTTTAAAATCTTTATTGAACATTTAAAAAATAATGCAAACAAAATAGAACTAATGAGCAGTGAAAAAGGAAATAATTAAATAAATTAAGAACAAAGCAATTGGATTATTAACAGTAATGGAGGATAAGAGGCTCAGGTCGGAAGTTCGGATAAATCTTTGATAGTTTCTAAGAACGCCAGGACATGTTGTTGGCATTTAGACGGTTGCTTTCTGTCTTCAGGCACTTGGCACATTGTAGAAGAAAATTGAAATTCATCGTTGGTTTTACAATTTTTTTTTATGTAGGAAAACTAAGAAAAACAATAAAACTTTTAATTATTTTAGAGGGGAAGTTTTACAAGTATCGTGGTCTTAGGTTATTGAGTCAATGTTCTGTTGCATCAGGCTCTGTGGCGCAATGGATAGCGCGCTGGACTTCTAGTCGAATACTTGAGATGTTATTCAAAGGTTGTGGGTTCGAGTCCCACCAGAGTTGAAATGTTATAAATAGAAGCAAGATTCAAAAAGTTGCACAATTGCAAAAAATACAAACAAAATGCTAGATGTTGCAAAAACACAAAAAGTAGCAAAAATAAAAATTTGCAACTTTTTTGCACTTTGGGATTTTTTTGATTTTTTTTTTAATTTTTAACTTTTTTGCGTTTTGAGAGTTTTTGGGGTCGTTTCGTTTTCTAAAAAGTTTTTGTGACTTTTTGTGAGTTTTGCAATTTGGAACTTTTTTTGTTAAAAAAAACGCAAGGTTGCAAAGACACAAAAAGTCGCACAATTGCAAACAAACGCAAAAAAAATGCTAGATGTTGTCTTGTTGAAAGCTTCAGAGTGTGACACTCAAATACTTGAGATGGTATTCAAAGGTTGTGGGTTCGAGTCCCACCAGAGTCGAAATGTTATGAATAGAGGCAAGTCACAAAATATGGCAAAAACACAAGGTTCTAAATGTTGCCAAAACACAAAAAAGTTGCAAAAAAACATAAAGGTGCACAAATGCGAAACATCTGCAAAGTCGCAAAAGAGGAAACTTTGCTAAAACACCAAAGTGTCGCAAGAACACAAAAACGTTGTATTTTAGAGGGGAAGTCTTGTTAAAAGCAGTTAAATAGTTTAATAGTTAAATAGTTCAAATGAGTAGCAGTGAGTTAGTGTCTGTTTACATTTTTACAATAAAACTTGGTTTGGTATTTTAGAGCATCAGGGTCTGATACAACATACTAGATGTACTGGTGCAACAGGCTCTGTGGCGCAATGGATAGCGCGTTGGACTTCTAGTCGAATACTTGAGATGTTATTCAAAGGTTGTGGGTTCGAGTCCCACCAGAGTCGAAATATTGTAAATAGAGGCAAGTTGCAAAAATTCAAAACGTTGCTAAAAAATCACAAAACACAAAAAAGTGTCAAAAATTCGCAAAGTCGCATAAAACACAAAAAGTCGCACAATTGCAAAAAAAAACGAAGAAAAAAAAAAAATGTTGCAAAAACACAAACAGAAAGTCTATTTTAGCGGGGAAGTCTTGTTAAAAGCATCAGTCTGACACTTGTACTAAATGTATCAAGGCAAAAGGCTCTGTGGCACAATGGATAGCGCCACATGCGTTAAACTAACTACCAGCAAACTATAAGCACATTTTAAGTTGTTAAAAAGATTTTACAAAAAATGTTGTTACTAAAATGAGTAGAAGTGAATAACTTTCCGAGTTTACAATGTTTACAATAAAAGTTGTTGACGTTTAAGAGGGACAGTCTTGTTAAAAGCATCAGTCTGTAACTTATCCTAAAATTCCCATTGCAACAGGCTCTGTTAGTCCCCTGCTAAACCTACAGGCTCTGTGGCGCAATGGAGTCTGATACAACATACTAGATGTACTGGTGCAACAGGCTCTGTTAGTCCCCAGTTAAACCTACAGGCTCTGTGGCGCAATGGATAGCGCGTTGGACTTCTAGTCATATACTTGAGATGGTATTCAAAGGTTGTGGGTTCGAGTCCCACCAGAGTCGACATCTTATAAATAGAGGCTTTAGAACACAAATTGATGCATTCCTCTATAATAATACTCATTAAAAACAAACCTTTCCCTACAAGCATCCACTCTGAATTTCCCCCCAATGTAAATCCTTGTTTGGAAACTAAGCCAAATTTCCAGCAAGGCAATAATTTAGTCATGCTCTCTTGCAAGAGCAAATACTCTAATTATATAGTTGATTATTTTTGGAGAGAATTGTGAGAGCCTGTGTATGTACTGTATGTGTTTGTCTTGAATAGTTTGTTTTGTGTATTGTAACATTTGTGCTGTGTGTTTTTCTGAGGACCGTCTGGATAACAAGATGCTACATCTAAAGGGGTTTATCCTCAAATACATTTCTGAAATGAAAATTAAATAAATTAAAAATAGATTTTTCAGAAAGAAAAAATCAGAGAGACGATGTGAAACACTGAAACGGCTGTATCAGATTATTCTTACATCTCTGACAAAAAACATGATAGAGGAGTTTCCCAATCTAACCAGTGACTAGTCGACTATTATGTTACAATATCTTGCTGAAAGTAAACATTTGTAGTTGAATTACTCTCCTAGTTTACTCTGAAGATTCACATTACAAGCCCAGTGTTTCAGAGGTATTGTTAAAAAATACCTATGAATTAAAGCTGGGGTATATGATTTCTGATTGGTCAAAGTTAACCTGAGCTGTACACTTTGATCAATCAGAGCGAAGCTCCGATTCTCTGTTCTTATTGGCTGTTGGGACTGTCCATTCACTTTGGCTCGACTTTGTTGGTGTAGAGCGTGTCAGGGAGGGACCATAGGGGAGGGACCAAAGAGAACAAGTGGAGCAGTTGAGGTATTTGAATTTGAATCTCTATCCCAACTGCCATTTTCTCCCCAAATCCTCCACCCCATCTTTAAACTTCATTAAAAAAAACCTGGTGGCCCTCACTTACATTTCCACCTTGAAATTTGGTAAAAACGTGACGTTAATGTGGGTATTTTTAAGTCTGTTTACATATACAGTTGAGGTGAACAACAAACTCAGTGAGTGCAGTGTGAAGGGAGCAGGTCCCTGAGTTATTATAGGGACAGGGATCTAGTTACAGTGCAACAGGCTCTGTGGCGCAATGGATAGCGCGTTGGACTTCTAGTCAAATGCTTGAGTTGCAATTCAAAGGTTGTGGGTTCGAGTCCCACCAGAGTCGGTGTATGTTTATGTTAAAAAAGTGTCTATGTATACATATTGATCGCAAAATAGACTTTGGCATATTATGAATTGTGATTATTTCTTCATTCCAGTGGTTAACTTAGCTATATATAGATACAGGTTGTGATTTCAAACCACATATGGATCTAACTCATACTGTAAATAGGGCCTATTAGCTTCTGGGTTGCACTTCAAAATCCTACTGACTGTAACATTTGATAACTGTAATGGTACTTTGTGAGGAATAACCTACAATTTTACAAGTGGTTATTTTCAGAAGCAAAACGTTTTTCACTCATGATGTCTGCTTGTGTTATTAAAAAGCATATCAAAATCCCCTTTTAATCAAATAAAAGGTCCCATAATCGTAGTGAAGAGCATAAACAACTTATGGCAACTTCTTTAAAAAAATTAAATAAAGGTCATAATAGAAGTTATTTTGAGATTAAAGTACTTAAAAGTTTTTTTATTTTTTATTAAAGGAAATAAAGGTCCACACTTGGTCAATGTAGGCCAATAGTCCATTGTTGGTAAGGTAGGAATGAATGTGTGTGTGTGCATTCACGCGCGTACGTGTACATGTGTTTTGCTGTGTGTGTGTGTGTGTGTGCGTGTGTGTGTGTGTGTGTGTGTGTGTGTGTTGTGTGTACGTGTACATGTGTTTTGCTGTGTGTGTGTGTGTGTGTGCGTGTGTGTGTGTGTGTGTGTGTGTGTGTGTGTGTGTGTGTGTGTGTGTGTGTGTGTGTGTGTGTGTGTGTGTGTGTGTGTGTGTGTGTGTGTGTGTGTGTGTGTGTGTGTGTGTGTTTACCTCGGATAGTTTCTGACACATGTCGGCCTCCCAGCCGTCCTCTGGCGGCATCTCTGGGATAAAGACCCAGTCGGCACCGCATGCCAACGCGCTCACCAGGGCCAGGTACCTACACACACACACACACACACACACACGCACGCACGCACGCACACACACACACACACACACACACACACACACACACACACACACACACACACACACACACACACACACACACATTCATTAATATTCTTTAATATTAACTTCGCTGTGATAGATATATTTTTATAAAATATTGTTGAATTGTTGAATTACTGAACAAACTATTCCCAGACACACACACAAACACACGCACTACGGTGGGCCTCACTTTTTTTTTGCCATTTAAGGCAAGATCTTTTCTGGTTATAGTGATTGTGTGTGTGTTCAGTACAGTAGCACATTCTACTTAAAGACCAAACACATTCCCCTTGTGTGTATATTATGGTAAGTGTCTATGTATACATATTCATCGCAAAATAGACTCTGGCATATTATGAATTGTGATTATTTTTTCTTCATTCCAGTGGCTTACTTGCTATATATAGATAAAGGTTGTGATTTTAAACCACATATGGATCTAACTCATACTGTAATTAGGGTCTATTAGCTTCTGGGTTACACTATGCACAGTGTTTTGAGGACCTACCCGCAGTGTCGGCCCATGACCTCAAGCACAAATGTCCTCTGGTGGCTGGAAAACAAGAAACAAACAAGAACGTGAACTTGAATGTTATGTAACTGTTATTTAACTGTATATCAGGGAGAGTGAGCTGTCTTTACCATTGCGTCTGTATGGTTGCGTTCCGAATCGCACACTCTTTCTTTTTTCTATTCGACATACTACATCCGACGATAAAAATAATCTAGTTAGGATGCAGTAGGCATACTATTGGGACATACTTTACTCTCTTATTTCATCATAACATTGCGCCTTGATCTTGCCTCTTGCTTTTATATCCGTCGCATCCCCGTTTGTTTTCATATGGAGGCTTCGTCGATGTGACGTCACTTCACGTGCGCACTGGATTGTGGGTCAGAATCGCCCAAATAGGATGCACTTTTCAACACTAACAATCTTGGCCGCATGAAGTAGGACATCCGGGTACTTCTAACCATCCTAAATCTGGTCACAAGAATCGGGACATCCTAAATCTATTTTCTACATACTATATAGTAGAAAGTATGCGATTCGGAACGCAACCTATATTTCTCCTATACAACCATCTATAAAAGCCATTATCTCAAAATGTTTTTTAGTTTTTTTAGGATATGTTTCTAAACAAGATGGAGAACTGAAACATATCAATATATTTCTCAAAATAATTATAAGATTTTCTAAAAGCTTTCGACACCAAAAGTGCCTCGAGTTGAAGAATTGGCCATATATTTAAACATTCCCTCACCTCAGAGTGATATATACAGTTTTATTTTATTTTATTTTATTTTATTTTATTTTATTTTATTTTATTTTATTTTATTTTATTTTATTTTATTTTATTTTATTTTATTTTATTTTATTTTATTTTATTTTATTTTATTTTATTTTATTTTATTTTATTTTTTATTATCTTCTCCTCACCTCTGTGGGGTGATTATAAAAGTGTCCACAACCTCTATGATCTCTAACACCTAACACCTCTATTCGCTCATATACTGTAAATAGGCTGATTCATGATACAGTTATATTATGATTTTATTTTATTTTATTTTATTTAATTTAGTGTAATTTAATTTAGTTTAGTTTAGTTTAGTTTAGTTTTGTTTTGTTTAATTTTATTTTTTTTATTTTACTTTATTTTTTTTTATTTTTTTTTTATTTTTTATTTTTTTCTATTTAATTTTTTATTTTTTTACTTTACTTTACTTTACTTTACTTTACTTTACTTTACTTTACTTTATTTTACTTTACTTTATTTTATTTCATTTCATTTCATTTCATTTCATTTCATTTCATTTCATTTATATATTTTTTAATTTCATGTATTACTATCTTCCCCTCACCTCTGTGCGGTTGTCATGATGGCGTCCACCACCTCTATGATGCGGTGCAGAGCCGAGTCTGTGCCGATGGTCATGTCTGTGCCACAGAAGTCGTTATCGATGGAACCGACCATCCCAACGATGTGCAGCTCCGAGTTAGTGGCAGCTGCTTCCTTATCTATCAGACCTGGAGAAAACATGGAACATAGGTTGCGTTCCGAATCGCATACTCTTTCTTTTTTCTATTCTACATACTACATCCGACGATAAAAAGAATCGCCCAAATAGGATGCAGTTTTCAACACTAACAATCTTGGCCGCATGAAGTAGGACATCCGGGTACTTCTAACCATCCTAAATCTGGCCACAAAAATCGGGACATCCTAAATCTTTTTTCTGCATACTATATAGTAGAAAGTATGCGATTCGGAACGCAACCATAGTCTAAACTTTTTTTTTTTTGGTTTTCATACAAAAAAAAATATCCAAGTTGGGTTTCTCATTAAGCTTTTTTTAAAAATCTGATTGAAAATAAATGTTCATAAATTTTACAAAACATAAAAATAAAAAAAAACACTTTTCTCGACCAAAAAAAACAAATATAGATAAAATATCCAATTATATCAAAGACCCAAAAAGGATATGTCCAGGAGCAGGCAGAAGCACACTGCTTATATATTCCTCTCTCTAATTCACAGTATTATATTATTAGCTGCTTCCTTATCTATCAGGCCTAGAGAAAAAAAACAATAAACATTTTAATTTAATTAAATATCGACATGGTAAATGGACTTGTATAGCGCTATATCTCTGTTATTCACAGACTCAGAGCGCTTTACACATTGTTTTTTTGTAGCCTACACATTCACCCAGTCACACACACATTCATACACCGATAGCAGCAGCTACCACGCAGGGTAGGCTTTAGCACTACGGTGCTAAGCTAACTAAGCTAACTATCGGGAGCAATTTGGGGTTCAGTGTCTTGCCCAGGGACACTTCGACATGTGGCGGGGAGACGGGGGATCGAACCTCCGACCCTGCACACCAGAGGCGAGCTCCCTACCCACTTCGCCACTGCCGCCCCAACATCAGTTTGTAAACGCTGCCATACTGAGAAATACAGAGAGAGTTTTGTGGAGCTGATAATAGGCTTAATCAACTTTGTGTCAACTTGTTTGGCAAGGGCTTGAACGTAGCCGACATTCATTTATATGAAAAACTTACGCACTAGCTTTAAGGTGCAGAGTTGAGTGCAAACAAAGACAATGTTGGCAAGACATTATATTAAATATCTGGATTGTCATTGTCAAACCTTTTCAAACCAACATTTATTCGTATAAAACAAAATTCTTAATGGCTTGAATGTAACAGACATTCATTCATATTATAAAGTTACGCACTGTATCTTTTAGAGCTAGCATTGTGTTTAATAAGCTCATCTATGTGTACCTTACTATAGCTTTAAGAGGTAGTGTTATTGATTGTACCT
>CM047515.1:28129239-28134239 GCA_026122265.1 Ammodytes dubius
AAATCCATATTTTAATGGTGAAGTCAGTGATCCTGGATAATGCTTGTAAAAATAGCTTTTTGTCAAAAAACTATGTGTGTAAACGGTCATTTTGTTAGCTATACGTTAGCACTCCCAATGGCCGGTTAGCTCAGCTGGTTAGAGCGTGGTGCTAATAACGCCAAGGTCGCGGGTTCGATCCCCGTACTGGCCACATTGGTTTTCGTCTACATCATGACCGTATGCCTGTCTGGTACTCTTCTGCTTTGGACCGGAGACAACTCCAGAGATTGGTATAGACTGCAGAGAAGGTCATCAGAACTCCACTGCCCTCACTGCAAAGCATCTACAACAGGAGAGCTGCCTCCATACTCAAGGACCCCCCCCCCCCACACACACACACACACTCACACCCACACTCAGCATGGACTGCACACTCCTACCCACACTCATGCACATGACATAAGAGTTGTTGTGGAAATAAATTATGTAATTTCTCAATAAGCAATATTATGGCTTTCAAAATGTGTATGAGAAATGGTAGTAGAATACGTTTTATATTTTAAGTATATTTGATTTGATAAAATGAATCCTCAAAAATACAACTTGCCTAAAAATGTTGCACATAGTGTAGTTCTTTGGGTCATGACTCAGCCTTCATGACCATGATCGTTAGCTTTGCCTTCCACCTCAGCTCTCTTTATGTCACAACGTTGCGGTAAAGCAAGTGCAATACCCACTCCCCAGCTGCTCTGATTCTCCGGCCAAACTCAGGCTCAATTGTCCCCCCCTCCCTCACACACAAGACCCCGAGGTACTTGAACTCCTTCACTTGGGGTAAGGACTCATTCCCTATCTGGAGTAGACAATCTTCAGACAATTTTGTATGTATTTCAATTTGTGTTGTCATGTATTTGTATTGTCTTTTTATATGGAACTTTGAGTCCGGAATAAAGTATTCATTCATTAATTCATTCATTCATTCATTCATTCATTCATTCATTTGATTTGATCTGATTCAATTTATTTCAGACATATCAAAAAAGAAAAAATTAAAAGCATGAAAATACAACAAAAAAATATGTTCAAATGATTCCACAAAATAAACAAAAATAAACAAAAAATAAACAAATAACATATTGAATTGATATGCCTGAAAAGGAGTAGGAAGAAGTATAAACTTATTTGATCCTACCCCTTTTCCACAGCTCAATAACTTATATGTATTATATCATTTATATTATATTCATTCAATCCATAGGTTTCCTACTGAGCACCATGGCCTCAGATTTAGAGGTGCTGATCCTCCTGCCATCTGCTTCACACTCGCCTGTGAACCGATCCAGTGAGAGCTGAAGGTCACAGACCGATGAAGTGAAGAGATCAAAGTGAAGATCACATTTCTGAAATTTCAGAGTCTCACAGTGACTTTGAAGAAGGGGAAAAGGGCATTTAGTTATGCTGCTCCTTTTTCATGGAACCAGCTGCAAAATGCGCTAAAACTTAAGGAGCTGGTTTCTCTAAACATGTTCAAGTCCTTACTTAATGATGTTGAAGCTGGCTCTTCTGTCTGTACCTGCTTTGTTTGATGATGTTCTGACTGTGACTCTATTTTTATGTTCTCTGTTGTTTTTAAATGATTGTCTGTAACTAACTGTGCTGCTGCCTGTCTTGGCCAGGACTCTTTTGTAAAAGAGATGTTTAATCTCAATAAGACTTTCCTGGTTAAATAAAGGTTAAATAAATAAATAAAGAAGAGAATGAGATTGAGCATCAGCTACGTAGTTCCTAAACTAAGACACAGGACCAGCCTTCAGCAGCCAGCCCTAGGACCAGCCCATTCGCTTTGTAGTGTAAACTGACTGACCGGGTTAAATGACCAATTCAGTTAAAATAAATCAAAATCAAAAGTTATGAAAAATCCTGCTTCATTTGTTAATTTGTTGAATGTATTCCCCTCATATTCTTTTTTATAATAGTTTTTCTTGTTTTATTACATTTTATTCAAAAACAGACAAAAAAAACGAGTGGTACTTTAATTCATAAATGTGATCTAACAAAGGTAAAGGGCAAATAGTAACCTTATATACTGTTTATATTTCTTGCAAATAGGATGAAGTAAACATCTGTTGAGTATTTTAACATAAACTGTTTGATTGCGTTGAATTAATACCTCCTAAAATGCAGCGAACACTGGCTGTGTAACAACTAGGGCTGGCCCGAATGCCATTTTTCAGGCTTCGAATATTCGTTGGTTTTTCCGAGCGAATATTCGAATATTCGTTCCAGAAAAACACACCATCAAAAACAACATTAAATTTTTTTTTTTTTTAAATATTTCATTTTTTTTTTAAATTAAAAAAATTTAAAATTAAAAACAACGTTAATAATCCCTATATACTCCCTGGAACCGATTTTGACAGTATCTGCATATTTTGTTGAAGATTTACGCGCTCGGAGGTGAAGTAATGGATGCGGTATGACACTTAGTGATGTAATATCCTCCTAAATGAGCAATACTACTACTACTACTACTACAATATTACTAACTTTTATATCCAAATATAAAATTATTTGATGACATTATATTGCAGTACTAGCTTCTTGCAAAAAAAATTTGAAAAAAAATAAAAAATAATAATTATTTTAATAAAAAAAAAACGAAGCTCCGAATACTAATTTAAGCTCCGAATACTAATTTTCTGAACGAGTATTCGAATATTCGAATAATTCGGGCCAGCCCTAGTAACAACAATATGAACACCACACAAGGGTTAAGTTTCAACACGTAATCTGATTTGTACCTTTTGAAGGTTAAACCCCAGACAAAGCATGACTGTGCTTTGTCTGTCTGGGAGCAGCAGCTCATAATGTCAGGACTCTGAGCACTGCTGGCTCCCTCACAGGCAAACGGTCAGCTCACATCCACCTCACTGTCAAACAGGGCCAGACAGGGCAGACAGAGTGTGTGTATATGTGTGTGTGTGTGTGTGTGTGTGTGTGTGTGTGTGTGTGTGTGTGTGTGTGTGTGTGTGTGTGTGTGTGTGTGTGTGTGTGTGTGTGTGTGTGTGTGTGTGTGTGTGTGTGTGTGTGTGTGTGTGTGTGTGTGTGTGTGTGTGTGTGTGTGTGTGTGTGTGTGTGTGTGTGTTGTGTGTGTGTGTGTGTGAGTGCCTGCCTGCCTGCGTGTATGTGTGTGTGTGTGTGTGTGCGTTGTTTTTATACGGTGGTCTTATTACAACTGACGTTTTTGTCCTTAAGTATCACAGTCGCCTTGCAGAAAAAAAGTGTGTGTGTGTGTGCGTGCCTGCCTGCGTGCGTGCGTGCGTGTGTGTGTGTGTGCGTGTGTGTGTGTGTGTGTGTGTGTGTGTGTGTGTGTGACCCCTGAGGCTTGGCGTGCAGACAGACTGACAGACTAGAACCATTATGAGTCACGTCTCACCTCGTGGATGAAATAAACTTTCGCTCCGACATAGATTCCCATTCTGACGACGGCCCGGACCGCCGCATTCATTCCTGTACGACAAGGACAGAGAAGGCAAATTATAGGGATGCTCCGGTGGCGTAGTGGATAGAGCGTGTACCATATCGGCTCCGGCTTTCGTTGCAGTGGTCGCAGGTTCAAATCCGACCCGTGGACCTTTACTGCAGGTCATCCCCCCCCCCCCCCCCTCTCTCTCTCTCTCTGTCTCCCCAATTCAACTCTGTACTGTCTAATAAAGCTTGAAAATGCCAAAAAAAAAAAGAGAAGGCAAATTATTACAAAATATTATGAATGCCATGAAAACAGAACCATTTTATTTCTCAATAAGCATTGTTATGGCTCTCACAATGTGTTTAAAACATTTTATGTCTTTAACGATAACCATCAGGCCATGAGAGCGAGAGAGAGAGAGATAGATGGATAGATGGATGGATGGGTGGATGGATGGATGGATGGATAGATAGATAGATAGATAGATAGATAGATAGATAGATAGATAGATAGATAGATAGATAGATAGATAGATAGATAGATAGATAGATAGGTAGGTAGGTAGGTAGGTAGGTAGGTAGGTAGGTAGGTGGACGGACGGACGGACGGACGGACGGACGGACGGACGGACGGACGGACGGACAGACAGACAGACAGACAGACAGACAGACAGACAGACAGACAGACAGACAGACAGACAGACAGACAGACAGACAGATAGATAGACAGATAGACAGATAGACAGACAGACAGACAGATAGATAGATAGACAGATAGATAGATAGACAGATAGATAGATAGACAGATAGATAGATAGACAGATAGATAGATAGACAGATAGATAGATAGACAGATAGATAGATTGACAGATAGACAGATAGACAGACAGACAGACAGATAGATAGATAGATAGAGGGAGACCAGAGTGCAAATAAAAACAGATTGTTCGTCTAGGCACTTAGTGGAATTAGAAACAGGCTCTGTCTGTCTGTGATCAGAACATTAATGGGGCGGTTTCCCATAAGCGCACACACACACACACACACACACACACACACACACACACACACACACACAACACACACACACACACACACTCTCTCTCTCTCACACACACACACACACACTCTCTCTCACACACACACACACACGATTTAATAAAAGGAGTTGATGTATCACTGGATGAGAGAGGGAGTGGCTCATTGACATTTAGATACAGAGCTGAGATAAAACTACATTGATTTATAATGAAGAAACTTGGCACGGAAGCAAATACTAAAATATACAGCCGTGGAAAAATGAAGAGACCACTCCAAATGTTCAGTGTCTCTCGTTTTACTATTTATAGGAATATGTTTGAGTAGAATGAACATTTTGGTTTTATTGTATAAACTACTGACAACATTTCTACCAAATTCACAATACAAATATTGTCATTTAGAGCATTTTCCATTAAGTAATGTAGAGATGAAGATTGAAGGAAAATCCAGACTGGTCTCTTTAATTTATATGCAAAGACAAATAGAATCACAGCCAACTGATTATTATT
>CM047515.1:28141739-28154239 GCA_026122265.1 Ammodytes dubius
CACACACACACACACACAATGCGCCACCCTTACATGCATGCACAGTCATCCATCCCATAGGCGTTACTTTGTCTCCATGCTTTGGTGCAGGACTCCAGATAATAAAATAACTTCCTCGCGTGCGTAAACCGAGATGGCTGTTTAATTATTTAGGCTAATCCTCGCGAGCACGGGTTGATATCAGTTAGACTTTGATACAAACGGGACTCTTTATCTATCTATCTATCTATCTATCTATCTATCTATCTATCTATCTATCTATCTATATCTATCTATCTATCTATCAGGTTTTCTTTTTACACATTATAAAACAGCTTTCCATAACCTACATACGGTCTATTTGCGTGATGAAATAGGCCTATTCTAGCTTGAATGTTGTGAAAAAAAAAATTGTGACAGGCCTAGGCTAGAGATGTGTGAATGAATGGGAGCGCCGCCGTCAACTGTTGCATAACCGGCCGTTCAGATTCAATAAACATGCACCATAAAAGACACTCCTTAGTGGGGCAGCACAATACAACTATAGCCTGTATTAAAATGCGTTGAAAACTATTTAAATAAACCCAACTTTTCCCTCTTTTATACACTTAAAATCTAGGTCTCTATCATCTTCACAACCGCGCCTTCATTGATTCGCCCCACTAGTAACTGTGACGTAACTGTAACTAGTAACGAGCCTTTTATCTGTCACGCCGCAGCTCGCCTATAGGCCTATATCTCTAATATCGGACCCGTTCAAACATGTGTTCAAACATATTATCGGACCCGTTCAAAACATGTATTCACACACTATTGCCTATTATTGGACAATCCCTCGATAATTGTAAAAAAGTGGTAATTCTGCATAAATCCTAGCACACTGCACCACTGTATTAAACTACTGGCCTATAGGCTACAGAACAGTCACAGACTTGAATAGGAAGCTGCCCGTTTCCGATATTGAAACTAGTTAGTGAGTGTGTTAGCCAGCCTATCCCTATTATCGGACACAGTCAAAATCCACTTATATAAGGATGCATACTATTCAATAATCGCCCAAAAAAATCCTTGTAACAATTGGAATTTATCCTAAAGCACCAGTGTAATAAACTACTAGGCTACTGAATACAGTCATAGACCTGTATATGCAGCGGATGTGTGTCCGATAATGGATCTACTGTGTTACCTTGGGCATATATCCCCCAAAATATCAATTTAACAATATCAAATGCTCCACATATGTCAGCCTAAAGCAACAGTGTATTAAACTTTCATACTAAATCGTCCAACTTAAACAGACTGCGGATGTGTGTCCGATAATGGAACTAGTTTGTTACCTTGGTCATATAGGCTATAGGCTATATAATCCGACACGTTTAGACATGTAGGCCTATGTATCCAAGTGTCAAAGTGGAATATTCTACAGATATTTTAGCATAATGCAACGCGCTGTGTAAGAACTGTGCAGTTATAAACTGTCATAGACTTGAATAGGAGGCGGATGTGTCCGATAATGGAACTACTTTTTTTTACCTTGTGCATCTCCCCCGCTTGTCAGGACTGCGATGGATTTCCCAGCCCCGGAAAGGTTCTCAAAGAATTTCTTAGTGTCCTGCCGCTTTGGTACCACAACTCCCGCCATGTTTAAAAAGGCCTGGGCTAGCTGTCACCACGGCAACTACTTAATAAACCGATTTAGAACAAAATGTACAATTCTCTGGCCTGGGCCCGCAGCGCTAAGGAACAGTGAGAGAGTATGAGAGAGGAGAGAGAGACAGACTGAAAGTAGTTGGACCGCAGTGGTGCTGGGTACCGCCCCTTCTGATGCCCACACACGCACAGACAGCACACGCACACACACGCACGCACGCACCACGTGAAGAACACACACACACACACACACACGCACATAGCCTCTTTCGACTTGGAGCCGTCTTGCTCAGACCTGCGCAACTATGACGCGCGTCTTGCTGAGCGCACAACAAAAATGCTGCAAAATTGCTGTGCGCTCATCAGCAAGCCGAGCGTCATAATTGCGCAGGTCTTAGCAAGACGGCGACATCTCAAACGAGGCTACACACACACACACACACACACACACACACACACACACACACACACACACACACACACACACACACACACACACACATACACGCGACTCGATAAAGATCATATAACAGGTGAGATTAATCACTCAATTATTTACTAAGTTGTAGCCTAATTAAAAACGACTTAAAACAAATTAGCACTTTTAGTTCGTGGCGAAAAACAGATGGTTTCGTTGGAATAATAATATAGCATACACATTATTAAATAGCCTATTTTTAGTTTTTATTAACTGAATATATATTATTGTTACACTTTTTATCCAGCTCTCAGTTTATGCTCCGGAGTGAGACCTCTTCACATTTTGACTATCCTTCTCAGTCTCTCACGATCTCGAGCGTCTCAGCCAAGCAGTGAATCCAGACAGCCAGACAGCCAATGAGGAAGCGTTTCCCTTTGATTGACAGCTCTTTCAACCAATCAGCGCCCAGAACACGTACTGTGGGAAATGCGTTCCAAATGAGACCATTCTTTTTTTTTTTTTATCTAAAGTCAGTCCGGAAATGAAACACAACCACACAGTCGTATATCTATTTGTACTACAAACATTAGATAAGGATATGTTTTTTAACAGCGTAAAAAGTTGACATTATACAGCAAAAAAAGACATAAGATTACTATGTGATGATTATGTTATGGCAGCAACAACGAATTGAAGTCAATACAAAATATACTCACATACTTTTTTAAAAAGCCTAATATGGGGAAATTCAGGACATATTTTCAATGAGTATTTTTGCTATTTCATATGGTAAATTTGTCATATTTTCACTTGGCTAACAATTATAACTGGAAATGTTTTAGCTTTAGGAGTTACTAGACAGAACTCGTGACCTATGCATGTAGTTAGTTGACCTTGAGCAATCTTGCTACTGCTGCAACTTCTATCTGTTTTAATTAGGCTATATTGTACTTTCACCCATTTCATTTTAATTGCTGCCACTCTTCACCACTGTGTAAAATGTTTCAATTGTTTTTTTCTCTTCACCTGTTGTTGTGTATTTGATGTATTTGCATTGAATATTGTGTATGTATTGTTGTTTTTCCTTTGAATTTGTTTTGAACTCGACGATCATTGTAAATGAGGGTCACCCCTCAATTGGTCTCTCGAGGATAAATAAAAGTTAAATGAAATGAAATGAAATCTCACTGATTCCCTGCGATTCCAAATCACATATACTTTCTTACTCTTTTTTCTTACTACTACATACTAAAGTAAGAAGAGTTTTAGGGCCACAGACAGGAGAAGAAAAAAAATCAGATAAGGAATTTTTTTTTTTTTCATTATGTCGAGAAATGTCAAGAATAAAGACGAATACTCCAAAATGCTATTGGAGTTAGTGGGGCATTTATGTATTTTCAGCATACTACAATTGACAGTGCATGTATTTGTATACATCCTAAATCTTTTTTTTTGGCATACTAAATAGTAGGGAAGTATGGGGATTGGAACGCAGGGATTATATCTGTCCAATAACAATTTGGTATCTCATACTTTTCACTAGTAGACACTTGTTTTATACAGAAGTTAATGTTTTATGACGTACATTGGGTACTTGTCTGAACCCGTTTTTAAATGCCTTTCTTCTGATAAGAGTTTCAGCAAAACAGTATGGTGTGTGTGTTTGTCTCTTTCTGTGTGTGGTTGTTGTTTTTTTGTTGTGTGTGTGTGTGTGTGTGTGTGTGTGTGTGTGTGTGTGTGTGTGTTGTGTTGTGTGTGTCTTTCTTTGTGTGTGTGATTTGTGTGTTGTTTGTGTGTGTGTGTGTGTCTTTTGTGTGTGTCTTTCTTTGTGTGTGTGTGTCTGTGTGTGTGTCTTTCTTTGTGTGTGTGTGTGTTGTGTTGTTTGTTTGGTGTGTGTGTTGTGTGTGTGTGTGTGTGTGTGTATGTGTGTGTCTCTCTTTTTCTTTGTGTGTGTTTCTTTGTGTGTGTGTGTGTGTTTGTTTGTGTGTGTAGTGTTGTGTGTGTGTTTGTTTGTGTGTGTGTGTGTGTGTGGTGTTGTGTGTGTTGTTTGTGTGTGTGTGTGTGTGTGTGTGTGTGTGTTGTGTGTGTTGTTTTTGTGTGTGTGTGTGTTTTGTGTGTGTGTGTGTGTGTTGTGTGTGTGTGCTTATGAAAATGGCTGCTCATCACTTCTCGAAATACGAGCTTAACTTTTAAAATGAGGAACTTCTTGATGCCACAATAAATCTGGGTGTGTCATTACAAACTGTTAGAAGGCCAAACAGTGTTTGTTGTCTGTCTGTCTCTGTCTATCTACTATCTATCTATCTGTCTTCTTATCTGTCTATCTTCTTCTGTCTTCTTCTTCTTCTATCTGTCTATCTATCTATCTATCTTCTGTCTGTCTTCTCTCTCTATCTATCTAATTCTCTATCTCTCTATTATCTATTATCTATCTATTATTATCATTATTATTATTTATCTATTATTATACTATATATCTATCTACTATCTCATCATCTATCTCTATCTATATATCTATCTACCTATCTATCTATCTCTATCCTCTCTCTCTCTCTCTCTCTCTCTCTCACTCCGCACATTTAGACCTTCATATCAAATGCGCAGGAATCATAACATGGAAATGTGTTTCAAATTATAACAAGATATTAGAGTAGAACATATATAATAACTTACATAATATTTTTTTTTTTATTCAACAGACCCTGGAGTTTGATGACCTAATGTCATTGTCTTGAATCTTGATAAATGTCGCCCCTGCTGCTGAAAAGACAGAATGGCACACACAGCTCTCACAATCACTTTGCAATGATTTTACCAATAGTACAGTGATGAAAAATAGCAATTTTTGGGCTTATATTTTCCTTTAATTACTTAAAAAGCATTACTGTTAATGTAGATAGTGTCTCTAAACAACAACTTAAAGACCTACTTCACGGTGGAAATATGAAGGTGTATTGAACTGTGAGATCCTATGTAGTATAAATGTGCGAAAAAAAAAAAAAAAGAATCGGTTCATCCTAGCCTGAGAAAAGGCAGAAAGAGTGTTTTATGGTCTCCTCTCTAACCCTACATTTTATTAATGTGACATCACTTCAGTAAAAATGTAGAGTTAGGATTAATAGGACAGCTGGGCCAAGGGAAGACTGAGGAAAGACTGAGGGAAGAAAAACCTCAATTCATTATATTATAATAGCGATTTTTATAATGATAGAACGCGGTTCCATATTGGGAGAAGTATTCCTTTAAACACACAAAACACACAATCATTTCAAATGTACTTTCTGGCTGTAGTAATAAAGAACACAGGGCCGCCCCCTCAATAAAAATAGTTTATTTACAGTGGCATGAATCATAAATTAACAAGCAGCAATTGGCAGAAGCAACATGAGAGTCGACAGCTTGCATATAGTGGTGTGTGAACGTACGGACTTTTTGCATAATAGAGACAATCACGCTCTGAATGAAACTGTATGTTATGGGTTAGACTGTGTCACTGCTGAGATATTTAATATGGCTACTGGGAATTTTCAGTTTGAGTTGATTCTAGATTCTAGCGCCCCCTTTGGACAAAAGAGTAGTGTTTTTACTACGCCACCTGTTGTTCCTGGGGGAGCATATACCCATGACAAAGGCATTAAGAAAACTATGATAAAAATAGCATTCTTTATTGATGGTCTCGTTTGTTGTTACATGTCATTATGCCCATTATGGAAAAAATTATTAAATATGTTAGAGATGCATTGTACACACGCAAGGTGCAACTACTAACAAAATAATATGCAAATTAGTGTGCACTTTGATTGCAAATGTGCACACAGTATTATTCTTAGTATTCAAATTTTTCATTCGCTTTTCTAATGTCTATTCTATACTTGATGTATCCATGCCCCTGTAAAGCACTTTGAATGCCTTGTGTTTGAATTGTGCTATAGAAATAAACTTGCTTGCTTGCCTTGCCTTGCCTTGCCTTGCTTTGCTTATGCCCATGAGTTGATAAAACAGGTTTGTATTGCATTTTTTGGCGCCTCAATTCATACACTTTACAAGGTTTTTCAATGTAATTTTTAGGGAGAGAAAATTTTTAAAAATATAAAAATCGTGGTTGTCTAATTTTGAAGTTGGTTGAAACATTCGCTCAGCAGTTATATACGTGACACTTTTTCTAACACACACCTGTAAAACCGAAATTCAGTTTCACGCCAGACGGACAATCGAAAGATCTAAGGCATTATGCTTCTCTACAGCATCTTAAGGTACAAATATGAATTACAGTATCTTTTGAAATTTGATAAAATATTCATCTAGAAATCAAGAAAATTCATCTAAATATATTATATATATGTGTGTTTACAGTATCAGTCAAAATCAAACAGAAAAAAAATCATCTATTAGGAGAGACTGTACATGAGTTTTACATCCGCTAGTGATTTATCTAAAACTTTCGCAGAGAGTTTGTTTTTCAAAATATTTACATTAATTTTTTCCTTTACTCAGGTGTTTCTCTTGTAAAAAGTTTGGGGTTAAGTAAAATTGCCTGAATTTTTTAGTTTTTATTTACTGTACTGAAAGTTGTAAGGGACATGTAGGAAAATGGAAAATTGCAAAAAAAAATTAAAATTTAAAAATAATTTTCAGTGTTCAACTCTGCAGTCAGTTTGCATTTTCACATTCTTCGTATATTAAAGGTGCTCGAGGAACTTTTCAGTTTGTGTTAATTCTAGCCCCCTTTGGACAAAAGCGGTAGTGTTTTTTACCACGCCAGCTGTGTTCCTGGGTGAGCGTATACCCATGACAAAGGCATTAAGAAAAACTATATAGAAAAATAGCATTCTTTGCACTGATGGTCTCATTTTGCTGTTACATGTCATTCATGATCATCAGAGGAAAAAAATTAGATCGTTTTAGAAATATTTAAAAGTTCCTCGTAGCACTTTTAAGGAATAGTAGTCATACATTGTTTTCTACAGAATGAACTTCACATATTTTTGGACCATCTGAAGTAGAGATGATAGATTCATCAAATTCACGCTGCCTTTTATGGTTAGTTTGGTTTGAAATTTGTTACAAGCTTATATGAGACAGCACCTATTATAAACAGAGAGAGAGAGGGAGAGAGAGGAGAGAGGGGGAGAGAGGAGAGGAGAGAGAGGGAGGGAAGAGAGAGAGAGGGAGAGGGAGGGAGAGGAGAGAGGGAGAGAGAGGGAGGGAGGAGAGAGAGAGAGAGAGAGAGAGGTAGAGAAAAGAGCGATAGAGAGAGGGGGGAGAGAGAGAGGGGGGAGGTAGAGATAGAGAGAGATAGAGAGAGAGAGGGAGGTAGAGAGAGAGAGAGGAGAGAGGGAAGAGAGAGAGAGAGAGAGAGGGGAGAGAGGGACATAGAGAGAAGAGAGGGAGGGGAGAGAGGGAGATGGGAGAGAGAGAGAGACAGAGAGAGAGGGACAGAGAGAGATAGACAAAGAGAGAGAGAGAGAGAGCACCATTTTGAATTGATTTGATGAAAACTATTTCCCAAAATACCAGAGGTCCAGTATGTAGGAGTTCATTCAACTTTGGATCGATGAAATATATGAAATAGCAAGTCTCAAGTTAAAGCTATAGTGCGTAACTCCTGGCGCCCCATGAGGAATTCTGAGGAATTACAACAACACTGTCGGTGCATCTAAGTGAGTTAAGCCTTCGGTGATCGCCCATGGATTT
This sequence comes from Ammodytes dubius, assembly GCA_026122265.1. Classification (NCBI taxonomy): domain Eukaryota; kingdom Metazoa; phylum Chordata; class Actinopteri; order Uranoscopiformes; family Ammodytidae; genus Ammodytes; species Ammodytes dubius. The sequence continues at coordinate 28,149,484 of CM047515.1, forward strand.
TATACCTTCTGCTGTACGTCCAGGTTTTTTCTTAGCAATAAAATCTTAGAATTTTTCTGAGCTCCTGCACCATTGTCAGTGGGGGGGAGGTAGGGGGGGGGGGGGGGGCAAAACCAGTTTGTAAACGCTGACATATTGAGAAATACAGAGAGAGTTTTGTGGAGCTGAAAGGCCTAATCAACTTTGTGTCAACTAATTTGGCGGTTTTTGCCTTGAATGTAACCGACATTCATTCACACCAATAAGTTACGCACTATATCTTTAAACATTGTTATTCAAGCCTTAACATTCCTTCTGAGACTGGTTTGGATACGTTGCCAGCACATATAGTAGAGACACACCAACACAACACACTTCTGAATTGTCTCTCTGCACCTTAAACAGCTTCAGCTAAACAAAGGTAATGTTAGACAAACTCTTTCGCATCGCAACCGTAAAGTGTAACTTAAAGGTGCTCCGAGGAACTTTAAGTTTGTGTTAATTCTAGCACCCCCTGTGGACAAAAGCTGTAGTGTTTTTACTACGCCAGCTGTTGTTCCTGGGTGAGTGTATACCCATGACAAAGGCATTAAGAAAAACTATATAAAAATAGCATTCTTTGCACTGATGGTCTCGTTTTGCTGTTACATGCCATTTATGATCATCAGAGGAAAATGTAGACTGTTTCAGAAATATTTAAAAGTTCCTCGTAGCTACTTTAAAAACAAATTCCAGTAAGCTAATCATATTAATTGATTTGCGTTATAATTGTCTTGGGGTTTCAGTTTCACACATTGCGTTTGAATAACAAATTAAATATTTATTTTAAAAATCGTTGTTGGGACAAAAAACTCCAAACTACTGCTTTAACAATATATCACATATCAGAAAAAGAAAAAAAAAATCTTATAAATCTATGTACACTATCTATACACATTCGAACTTCATTCAAATAGTCATTAAATAGGGATACAGTTCCCCTTGTAACTACAGCAGTTGAAATATATTAATTTTAATAAAATCGACATCAAAAAGTACCATTTTAGAAAGATAATCCTCGATTTTTTTTTTTTTTTTTTGTATTTTAACAAATAATCCCAAAAAAACTTCTTCAAAACTGTAAAATATTTTCTCAGAAATTTTTCTTCATTTGATGTTTTTTTTTTTTTTCTTTCAGTCAGGCTCCGACACAGAACCGTAAAAAGATGAAATCCATTGGTTTCCATTTGTTGCTCGTTGTCCATTCACGCACAGACACAGACAGACAGACAGACAGACAGACAGACAGACAGACAGACAGACAGACAGACAGACAGACAGACAGACAGACAGACAGACAGACAGACAGACAGTCAGACAGACAGACGGACGGACAGACAGACGGACGGACAGACAGACAGACAGACACACACACACACACACACTAAAATGTACTGGATTACAGTGTCTCTGTCACATGTCCTCAACTTCTCCGTGAGCATAGAGTAGACGTCAGTGATTTTGCAACCGAGGTCAGCAGAAATTCTATGGAAAGAAAAAAATAAATCAGAACGACATGAATCATTAAAGGTGCAGTGTGTAATATGACATCATCAAGAAAGTTCTACAAAGTTCTAGAATGCAACGCTCCCTGGGTAACCCCAACCCTTTCGAATAATAACAGAATTTTGGGTTTTATTTTCCCAGCAGATTTTGTAGAAAGTAATTATAATATCCATAAGTACATTTAATTTAGTGCATAATAGCTGAAATTTTTTTTTGAATTATATTTTTTTCCCTTAGAAAGGGTCTCATATATGTCCATATTTCTGCATATTTTGGACCAAGGCCTAGTGCCGCCATCTTGAAAGTGTCATAGTTGGAATGTCATCAGGTGCATTGTTTAAAATTTTGAATTGTTCTTGTCCTTGAAGGCCACTGTAGCTTCTGTTATTATTCAAAAGGGGTGGGGTTACCCAGGGAGCGTTGCATTCTAGAACTTTCTAGAACTTTCTTGATGATCTCATTTTACACACTGCACCTTTAAATATTAAATATTTTATTTAGAATTTGGGAGAAATCTCGCAGAAGTCTACAGAATAAAACCAAAGATTTGCATAATACTCAAACACTACACACTTGTATTAAAACCGAAGTGAACAGTCTTTAACTTACAGAGTTTGCCTCAGCGTCTTGTCTCATCATGTCCATTCCCGCCAGCTGACCCAGGATCAGACTGCTGTCACTCACCTGTAACCACGGCAATGAGAAGCAGACACATTAACATTAGCCTCCAAAAAGTTCATTCAACATAGGGGAGAACGGGGGAATCTGAGGCAACGGTTAAAGTGAGCCACATGACAACTTTTTTTAAAACAATCATATTTTCACTGCCCTTTGTCTTGAACAAATTCTGCTAATGCCCATTTCTAGGAAACATCCTAAATTTTTTTTTTTTTTTTTTTTTTTTTACATATTTAACAGACTTTACTGACTGGAGACCCAAAGTATAAACCACTGGAATGAACAATCATAATAGAACATTTTTTTTAAATTTACTGTCATTAGAAACAAATTGATTTATAGAATAAAGCACCGGCTGTAATATGACAAAAAATTAAACACACACACACACACACACACACACACACACACACACACACACACACACACACACACACACACACACACACACACACACACACACACACACACACACACACACACACACACACACACACACACACACACACACACACACACACACACCTGCTCTGTATTGACGGAGCTCATCTGTGCCGACATTTGGTTCATGCTGCCGCCGGTGTTTGTTGCCATGACGTTCATATTGCTGGTGTACATTCCTCCGTTTGGTTGTGTGTTGTATTGGGACTGTTGTTGTTGGTACACACTGGAGAGAGGGAAAAAAAAGTATTTAAAATAAGTCACACATAGACTTATATCCAGTGTTTTATGTCATTTAAAAGGTGCTACGAGGAACTTTTAAATCGTTCTGAAACAGTCTTATTTTTCCCTCTGATGATCATAAATTACATGTCACAGCAAACGAGACCACCAGTGCAGAGAATGCTATTTTTTATGGTTTTTCTTAATGCATTGTGTCATGGGTATACGCTCACCCAGGAACAACAGCTGGCGTAGTAAAAAACACTACCGCTTTTGTCCAAAGGGGGCGCTAGAATTAACAGAAACTGAAATCCAAGAAGACCCCAAGAAATGTTTCAGTTGTTGATTATACTGCTAAGAAAAAACCTGGACGTACAGCAGAAGGAATAAAATCATGTGCATCACTGAAGGCTTTACCTCATGTAACACACCAACTGTATTATTGTTATTACTCAGAATTCCTCATGGGGGCGACAGAAGTTACACAGTACAGCTTTTGGTTTAAAAAAATAGAAATAAATACAAATACTATTAAATTCATGGGCGATTTGTTACCTGTTGCTGGTTGGCATATTGTTAGCTTGAGGCCAGCCGTTTAGCTCGGTGCTAGCCTGGTAGCTAGGTGCAGGTCCCTGGTTGGGGCCCTGATAGCTGGGTGCCGCTGCCTGCGATGGAGCCTGGTAGCTGGGTGCAGGTCCCTGGGTCGGCCCCCCCTGTGTGCGGCCCTGCTGGCCCTGGCTCTGCCCCTGGCTCGGCTGCAGCATTGGGCTTTGACCCGAGACCATCCGCGGGGAGAGCAGGGGGCTGTGAGCGGTCGCTGCCCCACAAGGGAAGCCCGAAGCTGGGTCAATCTGCTGCTGCTGCTGCTGCTGCTGCTGCTGCTGCTGCTGTTGGGTCATTGCTGCAAACAATACAGTTTAAACAGTTAGTTTCACAGGCTGCAAGTGGGAACTAAACTAACTAAAATGTAAAGCTACAGTGCGTAATATAGGAGTATTTTAGTATCATCTAAGCTGGGTCATGCTGCTGATGCTGTTGCTGCTGCTGTGGCTCATTCCTGCAGATTGGAGGGTTTAAAGTGTCACAGGATGTACGCATACTGTAGGTAGCAAGGGTAAAAACTAACCACACACTAACATTTAAGATGAAGGGAAAAGGAAATACAATATTATATGAAAAGCGGAATGAGAAGAACCACTGCACACTGTCACAATGAAAAAGTTAGCAAAAGACATCTGTGTTCTCTAGATTTTTTAGATTTGAGGCCCAACTAAAACTCTTACGTTTTGGAGGTCAAACAATCTCATACTTCATGAACACTATATTTTAACAAACGTTTTGAATAATTATTTCTCAAATTAGGTTAGTAGGATTAGGAGGAGGAGAAGGACAGTAAGGCAGGCTGGTAGTACCATAGCCGGAGGGTGCGTATTGGTACGTCTGTGCCCGAGGATTGGTGCCTCCCATGGGCATCTGTGAAGGAGCGGAGACCCCCCCTCCTCCACCGGGCATGGATGACGCCATGTTTAGAGCTTGAGTTCTCATCATCATGGCTCTCTGCTGCTGGTTCATGTGTTGCTGTTGTTGTTGTTGTTGTTGTTGTTGCTGCTGCTGTTGTTGTTGTTGACGTTGCCGTAGGTGGTTGCTAAGGTATTCACGTTGACGTTGGGCCAACATCTGGGCGTTGAGAGTTCCCTATAGAATAGAATAGAATAGATAGAGAGGTGAGATGACTTTATATTTTGATTCAGTTTATTTCAGACATATCAACATACAAAACAAAATGAAAAGCATGGAAATACAATAAACAAAAATTATGTTTAAAAAAAAAAAAAAAATAAATAAAAAATTATCTGTGTCGCTGAGATATGCCTGAAAAGGAGCAGGAAGC
>CM047515.1:28159239-28171739 GCA_026122265.1 Ammodytes dubius
TAAATCAAAAACAGAAATTGTGTCACCACCTACCAGTTGAGACTGCAGCCTGTGTTGCAGCTGTAGTCTGAGGTTATTGGGCTGAGGACTTGATTGTTCTCTGCATGTCATCCCCCCTCTCTACCCATACTTTCAACTATATACTACTTCTAATTCCTTACCTCTGCTTTCAATACAATGTAAAAATATCTTTAAAAATGAAATAAATAAATGTGGTGCCACCTACCAGGTTATTCTCAGGTTATTGGGGTAAGGTGGGACCCCTGTATTACCCCCCTATGTACACACATGCCAACTATGTACCTTTCATCTTCAACTGTCAATAAAATGTAAAAAATACCTAAAAAAAAGGGGGAAAAAAATCTAAAAAAAAAAAGACATTCGAACTATATACTTCTAATTTTCAACTGTCAGTAAAATTTAAAATAAAAAGTTAAAATTCTTTCCACCTACCAGTTGTGACTGTAGCCTGTGTTGCAGCTGTAGTCTGAGGTTATTGGGCTGAGGTGGGACCCCTGTATTGGGCCTCATCCCGACCGGCCTGGGCCCCATGGTCCCGGGCATGCGCATCATAGGAGGGTACCCGGCGGGGGCCATGCGGTGCTGCGGCTGCTGCCCCATGTGAGCGCTCAGACTGTGGTAGCCTGAGTCATAGCTGGGCGGGGCGCCGTAGTGCTGCTGGCTGTACAGCAGAGGCTTCAGGCTCGGGTCGGAGCTCAGGTACTGGTCCTGGTCTGGGTGAGGGCTCTAAAGGGGGATAGAAATTAAAGGGAAACTTTTATTTATGCAATTTTGTCGGTTTACTGTGTTCCCTGCTCTCCTGATACATGCAAAGTCATGTTGAAAAAGTATCCCTTTGTTTTCTGAACGAGTAGCAGCCCTGTTTGTGGACGTCTATCTATCAAAACTATGACGCAGGTCCTTCGCAACGGCCCTTGACAGCGGTCTGCTAGCTGGAAATAACAGACCTGTAGAATGCTGTGATTTACATAGGATTCTCAAAGTGCCATGTAATAAAAAGCATTAACAGTGGGTGATTTTTAATGCCAGTGTGTAGTATCTAACCTGTCTGTAAAGGCCAGTGTGTAGTATTATGTAAAGGCCAGTGTGTAGTATTATGTAAAGGCCAGTGTGTAGTATTATGTAAAGGCCAGTGTGTAGTATTATGTAAAGGCCAGTGTGTAGTATTATGTAAAGGCCAGTGTGTAGGGTCTAACCTGTCTGTAAAGGCCAGTGTGTAGTATTATGTAAAGGTCAGTGTGTAGGGTCTAACCTGTCTATAAAGGCCAGTGTGTAGTATTATGTAAAGGTCAGTGTGTAGTATTATGTAAAGGTCAGTGTGTAGTATCTAACCTGTCTGTAAAGGCCAGTGTGTAGTATTATGTAAAGGCCAGTGTGTAGTATTATATAAAGGCCAGTGTGTAGTATCTAACCTGTCTGTAAAGGCCAGTGTGTAGTATTATGTAAAGGCCAGTGTGTAGTATCTAACCTGTCTGTAAAGGCCAGTGTGTAGTATCTAACCTGTCTGTAAAGGCCAGTGTGTAGTATTATGTAAAGGTCAGTGTGTAGGGTCTAACCTGTCTGTAAAGGCCAGTGTGTAGTATTATGTAAAGGCCAGTGTGTAGTATTATGTAAAGGCCAGTGTGTAGTATTATGTAAAGGCCAGTGTGTAGTATTATGTAAAGGCCAGTGTGTAGTATTATGTAAAGGCCAGTGTGTAGGGTCTAACCTGTCTGTAAAGGCCAGTGTGTAGTATTATGTAAAGGTCAGTGTGTAGGGTCTAACCTGTCTATAAAGGCCAGTGTGTAGTATTATGTAAAGGTCAGTGTGTAGTATTATGTAAAGGTCAGTGTGTAGTATCTAACCTGTCTGTAAAGGCCAGTGTGTAGTATTATGTAAAGGCCAGTGTGTAGTATTATATAAAGGCCAGTGTGTAGTATCTAACCTGTCTGTAAAGGCCAGTGTGTAGTATTATGTAAAGGCCAGTGTGTAGTATCTAACCTGTCTGTAAAGGCCAGTGTGTAGTATCTAACCTGTCTGTAAAGGCCAGTGTGTAGTATTATGTAAAGGTCAGTGTGTAGGGTCTAACCTGTCTGTAAAGGCCAGTGTGTAGTATTATGTAAAGGCCAGTGTGTAGTATTATGTAAAGGCCAGTGTGTAGTATTATGTAAAGGCCAGTGTGTAGTATTATGTAAAGGCCAGTGTGTAGTATTATGTAAAGGTCAGTGTGTAGTATTATGTAAAGGCCAGTGTGTAGTATCTAACCTGTCTGTAAAGGTCAGTGTGTAGTATTATGTAAAGGCCAGTGTGTAGTGTCTAACCTGTCTGTAAAGGCCAGTGTGTAGTATCTAACCTGTCTGTAAAGGCCAGTGTGTAGTATTATGTAAAGGCCAGTGTGTAGTATTATGTAAAGGCCAGTGTGTAGGGTCTAACCTGTCTGTAAAGGCCAGTGTGTAGTATTATGTAAAGGCCAGTGTGTAGTATTATGTAAAGGCCAGTGTGTAGGGTCTAACCTGTCTGTAAAGGCCAGTGTGTAGTATTATGTAAAGGCCAGTGTGTAGTATTATGTAAAGGCCAGTGTGTAGGGTCTAACCTGTCTGTAAAGGCCAGTGTGTAGTATTATTTAAAGGTCAGTGTGTAGTATCTAACCTGTCCGGCGAGGGTTGGGATCCCCAGCATCTTGTCTATTTCCTCCAGTCCTTCGTAGTCCTTCAGCACAGAGCAGAGCTGGCTGAGTAGAGCCCCTTCATCCGGCTGGCCCTCATGCCCCGACACACAGCACCCCATCCCATCACTGCTGTACGCTGGCCTGCATAGTATGGTAGAAACACATTTAGGATGATTTAGGATCCAAATACATACAAACTGGAAGGGAACATGGTGATTGGTTTATATATTATATTTCATTTTCTGTATTTTTTATTTAATTTTTTATTGATGTAAAGTGTTTTTGAGTGCCGTCCAAAAAAACGGCAAATAAAAACTATCAATAATTTTGAATTTTTTTATTGAAATTGGAATTGGAACATGGGGTTATGGTCACACAAGAATTAAGAGGTCCAGCCAAAAAAACCCACATCTGAAACTGCTGAGGCTCTTGGGTATGGGAGAAACCAATTTAGGATGTCCAAATACATACAAACTGTTGTTATTGCTACACTAAAGTCAAGGGTTCCTGGCAAAGCCCACATCTAACACTGCTCAGATATTTTTTTTATAAAAATAACACAACATAGCCCCTTCGTCAGGCTGGCCCTCATGCCCCGACACACAGCACCCCATCCCATCACTGCTGTACGCTGGCCTGCATGGGAACATGGGGATTGGTTTTATATTATGTCTCATTTTCCTGTCTTTTCTTTTCTTTTTGGCCTGGATGGGAACATGGTGTTATTGTCCCACAAAGACTATAGGGGTCCAGACAAAACCCATGGGTTATAGGGGTTATTGTCACACAAGAGTCCACCCTGACTGGATGCAAAACCTTATATTACATTTTCTGCATTTTCTTCTTTTTTTATTTTATTTTATGTAAAGCGCCTTTTTTTCCACAATATTTGTATTGTTGTTGTTTTTTAAACAACGTACACAAACAAACATTTGCACCATCTTAAGAACACAAATTAAGTACTTTTTTATTATTATTTTTTTAATTATAATGTAAAAATTAAAAAAAAAAGTTACTATCAAATATTTTTATTATTATTAATATTACTTAAGCGTCCAGACAAAACCCACATCTGAAGTTACTCAGAATGAATTGTTGCGGAAAAATACTTCTCTTGTATTATATGCATAAAGGGTGAAGTGAATTGTTGTACCTGCTTTGGTTTCCATAGTGATCCATTGTTATGATTCGGTCGGGCCAAGGTGCCGTCTGATTGGGCGGAACTTGGTGTTGAGCGTAGACTTGGTTTGACATCTCCATCTCTAAATGACGAAAAAATATAAATCACAAAATAATCAAGAAATCAAATATCTCATTATTACTTTACGGGTATTCACTATTCACTATTCAGTTTTATTTATTTCAGACATATCAAAAAAAGAAAAAATTAAAAGCATGAAAATACAATAAAAAAATATGTTCAAATGATTTCACAAATAAAAATAAACAAAAAATAAACAAAAAATAAACAAATAACATATTGAATTGATATGCCTGAAAAGGAGTAGGAGTAGTATGCTGCAATAGGCTAGATTAAAGGTGCAGTCAGCAACTATAGAGAATGTTTGTTGTCAAAAATCTGGCAATATCTCCTCTCGATACGCAACCTAACTGTACTGTATTTTATTCAAACAGGTAAATGCCATTGAGACCGGAGACTCTTTTCCAAGGGAGACCTGTTCCCATTTAAACGTTACCATTCACACACACATTCATACACCGATAGCAGCAGCAGCTACCATGCAGGGTGCAAGGTAACTGTCGGTAGCAATTTGGGGTTCAGTGTCTCTTTGCCCAGGGACACTTGGACATGTGGCGGGGAGACGGGGGATCGAACCACCGACCCTGTAACCCAGTGGACGACCGCCCTACACACTTCACCACAGCCGCCCAACCGTATGTGCACTGATAAAACCAAAACAGGTAGCTGATCATGATGAGATATTCCCTGATTTTGACAACAAGCGTTCCCCAGAATCATTGACTCCATCTTTAATGAGTGATTGTGTCAGTTGTAATCAGTTTCTGTGAATTTTTATTTCTTCTTTCTCCATATTTCTCACCGTTGCCCATCATCTGCATATTAACCATTTCTCTGGCTCCCTATAACAATGCTAAAGAAAAAAGAGCAGATACCAAAAAGTGCTCTGGCCTCTGAATTATTATCAATATCAGAACAGAAAAAAAAAACGGATTTGTGCATCTGTAATAAAATGTCAGAAAGAATTCACGTTTTGATGCCAGTTTGTGAGTTTTTCTTTTTTCATATATGTTGTATAATTTTCTGTTTAAAAAAAAACTTTACTAGTGATGTACCCCAGCCACATGTAACTTGACACAAAATATCAACAACACCAATTACAATACTAAAGAAAAAAAAAAAATTGATGAGAGTTTGCGTGAGTAATTTTTCTCTATTTCTCACCGTTGCCCATCATCTGCATATTGACCATTCCTCTGGCTCCTGGCTGACCTCTGGCTGTGTTCATGTTGGGGACCATGCGCCCCGCTCCTACACTCTGGCCCATCATAGGGCCTCCTCCCTGGGGAGACCAGCCCTGCTGCATGGGCCCTCCACGCATAGAACCACCACCATGCATACCTGGTTAAGAAACAAAATAAATCACATACTTAGAAAAACTACAGTCATAAACAGTAATTTTTTTTTTTTAAGATATTTTTTTGGCATTGTTATGCTTTATTGATAGTGTAGAGACAGAGTTTAAATGGGGCAGAGAGGGGAGTGACATGCAGAGAACGACCGCGGGCTGGAATCGAACCTGGGTCCGCTGCTGACCGAGGCACATGGGGGGACGCCCTACCAACTGAGCTAAGGGCGCCCTTTTTTAATGGTTTATTCTCATCATTGTTATTAGTTTGTATCTCTATTTTGCTCAGTTTTATCTACATTTCATTGACACACTACCATGCATGCCTGATTTAAAAATAAAATTAATCACATAATTAGAAAAGTTACAGTAGAAAGAAAGAAGTCATCAACAGTATTTTTAAGCAGAGATGAGAGGATATTATTAATTTTACAAAAGAATAATCCATCTTTTTTATTCTGGCTTGTATGTAGTATGTTGTTATTATTACAAATATTTATTGTGTATAATTTTTTATATAGCATTGTATCATTTTATTTTTAAACTGTTTTAGGAAAAGTTTTTTTTAAATCATTATTTTTTTTACCGTTTCCTATTTTTTTTTAATCATTTTAAACTGTTCATATAAATGTATCTGCTTCCATGTTTGCTTACTTTCTATGTTGTAAAGCAATATGATTTGTTTGAATAGATGCAAAACATGAAAATAATTAAAATACATTTGGATTAAATGATATATCTCCTCCCTTACCTGGATTGCCCATAGCCTGGTTTGCCATGCCTGGGTGAGCTCCCATCATGCTTTGCTGCTGCTGCTGTTGCTGTAGTAACGTGTATGGGCTGCTGGTGCGGTGCTGGGGGGGGAATGGCCGCCCGGTGTTTGGGTTTGGGCCGATTCCACCGTCCACTGACGTTCTCCGGACGGGGGCCACACCGCGACCACACTGCTCAGGCCTGCTGCCATTAAAACCTACAGGGGGGAAGACAGTTTTTATTTATTTTTAATATTAGAATGATTACTTTATTCTGGACTCAAAGTTCCATATTTCATTTAACTTGTATTTATCCTCCAGAGACCAATTGAGGGGTGACCCTCATTTACAATGACGTCGAGTTCAAAACAAATTCAAAGGAAAAACAACAATACATACAAAATATTCAATGCAAATACATCAAATACACAACAACAGGTGAAGAGAGAAAAAAAACAATAGAAACATTTACACAGTGGTGAAGAGTGGCAGCAATTAAAATTAAATGGGTGAAAGTTCCATACAAAGATGATATAAAAATTGCTTAGTTCTGTTTTTCTCATTTGTTATAAAACTATATTTTTTCTAACCACATGATTGCGTACTGACATGATTATAATGATCATCGGAGGAAAAATCAGACAATTTTCTTTTTTTTTTTAAATGTCCAGTGCTTGAAAAAATAAAAATTATTTGGTCCTACCTGCAGGACTGATGGTAGCTGATGCCCAGCAGGTACAATAATAGTCAGATAAACACCTTCATGTATAGTTTGGACTTTTTATCTATCATATTTTGAAATCTACATATCACTATTTATATATTTATTTTTAAACCATTTTTGTCATTTGGTCTTTGTTGTTGTGTCATTGTTTTATTTGTCAATTGTCTTGTTTTGTCATTTTTAGATATTGTTGCTGGAGAGTGCCTAACTGAATTTCGTTGTGCTACAATGACAATAAAATCCTTGAATCTTGAATCTTGAAAGAAGACATGTTATGAAAGCCAAATAGACCAAAATCTAAAAAAAATGTCCTGTAAATTTATTTTTATTTTTGCACAAACACAGTATTGTTATCTTACCTGCAGGGCTGATGGGGTTGAAGCCTCTGTGCTGGTGTGTTGGGCTGTGGTTGCTGTCGGCCATTTGCAGAATGTTGCTTATTATGGTCTGTTTGTCAGAGGGGCCGGGCTGAGCGGAGACAGAGATGGAGGAAGAGGAGGAGGAGGAGGGGGCTGGTCGTCTTAGCGATGGCTGGCCCTCAAACTGATGCTGCTGCTGCTGCTGGTTGTTACTCTGAAGGTCCTCGAGCAAGTCCTCCAACTCACTGGTCTGAAGAGAATAGAACAATATATAATTTATTTGTCATTGTGCAGTAAAAACAAACAACTAAATGGTCAAAATAGAATAGAATAAAATATTTTTCTTATTTTTTTTTAATCAACCTTAATACAGATAATTTGTTTTCTTTTTTTTCTTTTTGTGAAGTCATTTAAACATACATTTTGTTTATTGTATTTTTATGCTTTTCATTTAGTTTTGTATTGTTTTTGATATGTCTGAAATAAAATAAAAAATTCAATTCAATTCAACCTTTATTTTTTTACCAGGAATATTCTCATTGAGATTGAGAATATCTTTTTCAAGAGAGTCCTGGCCAAGAATACACTTAATGTGTCATTGTGCAGTAGAACCATACAACAAAATGTGCTTATGCAGCCTCTAAAAACAATGCTATAATAATATATAACATGGCAAACTTCATGGGTGTTACTCTGAAGGTTCTTTAACAAGTCCTCCAACTCACTGGTCTGAAATCAGCCATTGGAGATAACATAGGGATTAACAGTTAACATGACACAATTCATTGTCAAAAAAATCATCCAAAACGATCACAACCGCGTAAGGAGTGTCCAGTTATATGAGGCTTTTTTTTAGATTACACTGACAAGCTCTTGCACTTGACATGGAGATCACATAACATGGTAAAATTAACTTTGGAAAAACATTCAAATCTAGAAATACCTGCCTGGTTTTAATTTACTTATTTTTATATTCCCTTCATTTAGATCACATGGCATTAACTTCATGGCTGTTACTCTGAAGACTAACAAGTCCTCCAACTCACTGGTCTGAATAGAACAGAACAAAATATAATTTATACTTTATTATAATTTACTTTATTTGTCATTGTGCAGCAAAAGAAAACAACTAAATGGTCAAAATAGAATAGAATAAAATATTTTTCTTATTTTGTTTTAATCAACCTTTATTTTTTTTACCAGGAATATTCTCATTGAGATTCAGAATATCTTTTTTTTAACCTTTATTTCTCCAGGTAAATCCCATTGAGACCGAAGACTCTTTTACAAGGGAGACCTGTTTCTCCTTTCCCACGTTACCATTCACACACACATTCATACACCGATAGCAGGCTAACTATCGACATTCACACGAGGCAAGGTGGGTGAAGTGTCTTGCCCAAGGACACAACAACCATGACACAGGTGGCAGGGCGGGGATCGAACCTCCAACCCTTTGATCATCAGCCGACCCGCTCTACCACCTGAGCCACAGTCGCCCCTACTTTATTAGTCATTGTGCAGTAGAACCATACATGAAGGACCATAATGTTTATATATATTTAGATGGCAATTCAATTATAGTTCTACCAACAAAGAAGGAAGCTTTTTGTTCAGAAACCAAGATAAGAACATTTTTTAAAGGTTTTCTGAGGAACTTTCTGTTTGTGTTAATTCTTGCGCCCCCTTTGGACAAAAGCGGCAGTTTATTTTACTACGCCAGCTGTTGTTCCTGGGTGAGCGTTCTTTGCATTGATGGTCTCATTTGCTGTAACATGTAATTTATGATCATCAGAAGAAAAATTAGGCGAAATATAAATTTGCTTATACACTTATGATGATTACTTTGAAAGACACTGAAACCCCCCTCTCAGTGTTACAGTGTAATTTGACCCACCACACACACACACACACACAGACACACACACACACACACACACACACACACACACACACACACACACACACACACACACACACACACACACACACACACACACACACTCTCTCTCACACAAACACACACACACATACACACAGGCACGCACACACACACACACACACACACAATCTCTCACACAAACACACACACACACACACACACAGACACACACACACACACACACACACACACACACACACCACACACACACACACACACACACACACACACACACACACACACACACACACACACACACACACACACACACACACACACACACACACACACACACACACACACACACACACACACACACACACACACACACACAGCACTGGTCTCCTCCGGCCCTTTGGCTGATGAATAGAGGAGGAGCTATAAATAAACTGCCGGCACTAATGAGGTCATGTGTGATGCTGTACAGTACGACACACAGTCACAGCTCTGTGTGGCCGGAGTGGATATGCACACACGCACACACACACAGACAGACGGACAGACAGACACACAGACACACACGTCACGTACGCACACACACACACACAGACAGACAGACTCTCTCTCTCTCTCTCTCTCAAACACAGTCAGACAGACAGACAGACATACAGTCAGACAGGCACACACACACTCCCACCCACCCAACACCCACACACACACACACACACACACACACACACACACACACACACACACACACACACACACACACACACACACACACACACACACACAAGCAGAAACACTCACACACAAACTCTCTCTCTCACACACTCACACACACACACAGTGGACACATCAAGGGCAAAATTTAAAATAGGAATGTATAACGGACATATCGTCCCAACCTTTACGATGTGGCTAACCGTAGCCATGTCGAGCTAATGTCTTTGCTAACGCAGTATATGATTAAATATATAATATAATATAATATCGGTAACTATTTTATACTCAACTTTGGAATGGTTCTGGCATTGTGCATAACATAGCCATCTCTGTTAGTTTATACATAACATTAAAAAACGTAGATGATTTTTTACTAGTGTGACATCACCCTAGTAAAAATGTAGGGTTAGGATTAACAGGACAGCTGGGCCAAGGGAAGACTGAGGGAAAAAAAACCTCATTCATTATATTATAATAGCGATTTTATAACGATAGAACGCCGGTTCCGTATGGGGGAAGTATTCCTTTAAATCTTATCGTTTATAACAACTAGTGATGGTGTGATGAAGCCCCGTGAATGTGTCGAATCTTTCTGGCCAAATGCTTCACCAAAAAGCCTGATCAACAAAGCCCCATTTAACAGCTCATTTAGGAATACTGACATCTGTTGGTATGTTACGGTAGTGGCTCTCTTATTTCACGTAGCGAGCATAGACAGTATATAAAAGCGAGGCAGTTGCATGATTTCAGAAAACGGGGCTTTGTTTGTCTTTAGTCACGTGGTACTGTGACAAACGATACAGGCCTCGAGAGGGGCTTCATCTGGACACGCCCCCTTTGCGCGACACAGGCTTCGGGGCTTTCGTGTCGGACCTAACATCACTAATTTTTCGATTTTTATTTTATTTTTTTATATTTTTTAACATTATTTGAATAATTGTTTTTACTCACTTGTTCTGTCGGTTGCATGTTTTTTTTTTTCTCCTTTTTTGTCTGTTTTTATTTATGAGTACACGCGTATGTTTGTTTTATGTGATTAGTGTCGACCAATCAAGGGACAAAGGATGCAAATTAGCACTTGCTACAATCCTGTATATTTACATGTAAATGGCTATTAATATGCAATGTCCCTTTTAAATAAATAAATTTAATAACACCCCCACACTGACCTGTTCCGCCATGTTGTAACCTGGTTCCTGTTTCTCCGTCTTGATGTTGGAGATCTTGGGTCCTTCCCCGGGTTCCATCTTGATCGCTTTGTCCAGGATTCCATTATCGTCCCGATCCAGCAGGTAGCGGAGGAGCGCGTTGTCTTTCTTCTTGGGACTCCCCGGCTCCTGTTTGATGCACACTTCACCTTAAGGGAATAATAACAACAGGGTTAAGGGGGGTGTGGTAGTTCATCACATAACATGGTAAAATTCACAGGCAAAAATTATCAAAAACCATCAAGATCGCATGGAAAAAAACTATAATGCCTTTTTTAATGCCTATAGTTGATAGTGACTATTTTATGGTTTTAATTTAGTTTATGGATACATATACTACCTCAATGTGATATCATTTTGCACTTTACAAGGACTGCACTTAATTTCGTTGTACCTGTGACAATGACAATAAAGATATATTCTATTCTATTCTATATTCTACAAGGAGTGTCAAGTTATATGAGTTTTTTAGATTACACTTACAAGCACTTGCACTTGACAAGGAAATAGGCAGTTCAACACATAACATAGTAAAATAAACTTTGGAAAAACATTCAAACTAGAAATACCCGCCTCAATTCATTCATTTTATTTTCCCTTCATTTAGATCGGTAGTTCATTGCATAACATGGCAAACTTCCCAGGTGAAAAATATGTCTGCTTATTTTATTGTTTGTTTTCCATTGTCTGTCAATTTGTTCTTACTATGTGTTACTGTATTTTCTGAGTCGACTATGTTGACTTTGTTTATACATGCATTTTATTTCTGTAATTTTAGGTTGCCTCTTGAATATCTGGCCCAGGAACAACAGATGTAAACTATCCTCTTACTAGGCTAACTCTGGCTCACTTACAGTCTGACTGTTTATTAGTGTGCAATGTCCCTGAAATAAACCAATAAATAAATAAAATAAATAAATTTCACATTTGTATAACCAAAACTTTTAAAGGTATCCAGGGAGCACCTTATATTTATATAGGACCAGGAAAAGCATTGCATTATGTCTGTATATCAATTCATAACATGACTTTCAAGGACTTAAAAATATATAGATGTGTGAGACATTTCACCTTGGGCGGCCATATTGTTTTCTGCCTCTTGCCCGATTGGATCTTTTCCGGTAGCTTCTGCCGTTAGCTTAGCCAACTCCACAGGTGATGTGCTGTTCTGAAGAAGCCTATGGAGGATTTTGTGCTTTTCCTTTAGCGATGTTGAGTGGTTGTTTAGCCCACCGGCGCCCCCACAGCCACCCAAATGGTCTTTGCAGTTCCCCTCGTCACCCATAGGTGGCGAAGAGCATGAATCTGTTGGTTCTAGTTTTGTTGTGAGTAGCTGGAGAAGTTTGGTGTGTCCTTTTGTGTTCAGGAGGTGATTCGAAGCGTCATCCAAGGTTCCGCTGTCTCCGAAATTATCGGGGTTACAGTCTTTCTCGTCCCCTTCCTGTGCTTGGGACGTCAATAAGTCTGTAGCTTGCTGTTGTTCCCCGAAACTCCCAAATAAATCCGCCACCTCCCCACTGAGGTTGTTCTTGCTGCTTGCTTGAAGAGGGCTTTGAAGGCCAACCGACTTCC
>CM047515.1:28176739-28186739 GCA_026122265.1 Ammodytes dubius
TTTTGTGTGTGTGTGTGAGAGAAAGAGAGAGAGGGTGAGGGTGTGTGTGTGTGTGTGTTAGAGAAAGAGTGAGAGTGAGCGTGCGTGTGTGTGGGTCTCTATGCGAGTGTGCATGTGCGATAGTAAGAGTGTGTGTGTGTGTGTGCATGGGTGCATGCGTGCTTGCGTTTGGGGTGCATGTGTGTGTGTGTGTGTGTCTTTTCCTCTGTGTGTGTATGTGTGTGTGTCTTCTCCTGTGTGTGTGTGTGTGTGTGTGTTAAGATAGGGAGGGACGATGACAAAGTGCCACACACTAATTAGTCCCTGCCGGTGGATGGGAGTGTCAACGAAACGAGGACAGGACACCAGAGACCGGGCAAGTTTAGGGACGGAAAGAGTGATAGAATAATGGAAGAAAAGTCGAGATAGATAGATCGAAATATGGAGAGAAAAATAACAGTGAAAGAGAAGGTATACAGCGCTGGAAAAAAATTAAGCGACCACTCTAAATGTTCAGTTTAAAAAAATGTTTTTAAGCATATGTTTGAGTAGAATGAACATTTTCGTTTTATTCTATAAATTACTGAAAAACATTTCTACCGAATTACCCCCAAAACTATTGTCATTAAAGGAATACTTCACCCATACTATTATAATATAATGAATGAGGTTTTTCTTCCCTCAGTCTCCCTTGGCCCAGCTGACCTGTTAATCCTAACCCTACATTTTACTAGTGTGAGAGAAGTTATAGATAAAGTCAGGCTCTAATACCTTCTCCCACATGTACAGGTTAAAAGCCAGGTTATAGCCAGGAACTTTTCCCTTCATAGATAAAGTGTGAGTAGGATGTTAGTAGGGTTTTTCGAACACAGCCAAAGATAATGTAAGGCTACAGTACCTTCTCCCTGTATAAGTCATAGACATGTTATATGGTTATAGCCAGGTTATAGCCAGGTTAGAGACAAGTTAATGTAAGGCTACAATACCTTCCCCCTGTATAAGTCATAATAATACTAATAATAATAATAATTTGAATTTATATAGCGCCTTTCAAGGTACCCAAGGTCGCAGACAGGTTATATGGTTATAGCCAGGTTATAGCCAGGTTATAGACAGGTTATAGACAGGTTATAGACAGGTTATAGCCAGGTTATAGACACGTTAATGTAAGGCTGTCATACCTTCTCCCTCCTCCCTTATGGACTTGGGCTCAGACACATTGAAAATCACAGACACACACAAACATACACACACACACACACACACACACACACACACACACACACACACACACACACACACACACACACACACACACACACACACACACACACACACAACTAGTATAACACAGTCCATGTATAATGTATAGCCCGTACCTTCTCCCTCCTCCCTTATGGACTTGGGCTCCGACACAGCAAAGCACTGCATGGTCTCATACTTCTGCTGCGGCGCTGCTTCTGTCTGCTCCGAGGCCTCTGCGTCACCATGGGGATGCACCTGTGCGTCTCCATGGGGGTTCACCTGTGCGTCGCCATGGGGATTGACCAGCATGCGACAGGTAAAGGTGTGGCTGTTTCTGTTGTTGGACACATCACTGCTGCGGTGATTCACTGGGAGGGAGAAACACAAAGAAATAAAGAAAATATTTTTGGTTATAAATAATAATATATAATAATAATGCCTTCTGTACATTTACAGAAGGCATAGTGAGAAGTATGATATGTATTATTATTGACTGTAATGTATGGACCTGGAAAATGACAATAAAAAAAATAATTAAAAAAAAAAAAAAATTAAGAGGAGAAGTCTGGATATTTCTCAAATCTTCATCGCTGCATTACTTATTGAAAATGCTCTTTAATGACAAAACATTTATTGTGAATTTGGTAGAAAATGTTGTCAGTAGTTTATATTATAAAAACCAAAATGTTCATTCTACTCAAACATATGCCTATAAATAGTAAAACAAGAGACACTGAACATTTGGAGTGGTCTCTTAATTTTTTCCAGAGCTGTATCTGTCTATGATAAATTGCTGGGCACCATTTTTAGCATCCACAATCTCTAACACAAAACTAACATTATCCCCTTTAAAAAATTAATTTGAGATTTTTGTCTTTTTTGCTTCCATAATGTTTTTTTTTTTTTTTTTACCTTTATTTATACAGGTAAATCCCATTGAGACCGAAGACTCTTTTTCAAGGGAGACCTGTTCCCATTCCCACGTTACCATTCACACACACATTCATACACCAATAGCAGCAGGCTAACTATTGACATTCACTCAAGGCAAGGTGGGTGAAGTGTCTTGCCCAAGGACACAACAACCATGACACAGGTGGCAGGGCGGGGATCGAACCTCCAACCCTTTGATCATCGGCCAACCCCCTCTACCAACTGAGCCACAGTCGGCCCAAATTCATTTATTCATACTGGAATAAATAAAAGGTCCAAAATGTATATAAACAAGGCAAAACAAAGAGGAGGAGAAATTAGAAGGTTTCAAAATAAAAAAATGTTAATTAAAATGTTATATACTGTATATGTCTATGTTAAATATGTAGCTGGGGACAATAGCTCAGGAAAAAAATAAGAGACCACTCCAAATTTTTCCCCCCACAAATATTGTCATTAAGAGCATTTCACGTGGCAAATATCCTTCTAGTAACTACCTTTTATATACTATCTGTGGTTCCTTCTTGCTTGTAGAGATGTAACATGAGCTAATTAAAAGGCAGAGACTAAAATAATCTATCAAGCAAATCTTCCTCATCTATTTGGTACAGACATGACCTAGATCTGTTAGTAAGGCACAGCTTGAAGTTCAGAAATAATGAAAAAAAAGAAAAGAAAAATATATATAAATCTTTTGCACCCTCATCACGGTGTAAACTACAGGAACACCTTAAACTGGAATCCCATATCACCATCAACAATAACAAAAGCGGGGGCGCCTTTAGCTCAGTTGGTAAGGCGTCCCCCTCCCGGGCCGGGCCCAGCAGCAGACCCGGGTTCGATTCCAGCCCGCGGTCGTTCTGTGCATGTCACTCCCCTCTCTGCCCCATTTCAACTCTGTCTCTCTGCACTATCAAATAAAGCATAAAAATGCCCAAAAAATATCTTACTGACTTGCTGACAATGAGATTGATGCTTTGTGATTTGTTTTATTTTGTTTTGTGTCTTGTATTTTATTAAAAATGTTTTTTCTTTATGATGTTATGCTTCCTTCTTGGCCAGGACGCCATCTATCCATCTATCCATCCATCCGTCTATCCGTCTGTCCGTCTGTCTGTCTGTCTGTCTGTCCATCTGTCTGTCTGTCTGTCTGTCTGTCTGTGTGTCTTACCCAGGCTCTTGGGCAGCAGGTTCTTGACAAACTCGGTGTGGTCTCCTACGTGCAGCAGACTGTAGACGCTGGTGTTGATGAGGTTCTCCTGCTGACAGAGCAGATACTGACTCACGTTCTCCGACACAAACACAATGTTCCCCTCAAGGTTCACCACGAAGAAGAAACCGTCCAGGGCCTGGGGGATTAAAAGAAGTACAGAAAAAGTTAAGAGGGACGAATAAGGTGTTGATTAAAAATATTGGCTGACAATTTCACCCAAGGCAGATCAGACCATATTAAAGCTGTAGTTAGCAAAATAAAATATTTTTTTGTTAATATAATATATAATAATATGGAACTTTTAATAAAGCTTGAAAATGCCAAAAAATTATCTTAAAAAAAAAAAAATGTGGGGGGACGCCCATGGTGCAGTGGTTAGAATGTTCGGGCAGAGAACTGCTGTGATTGGTTCAAAATCCATAATGTGTCATAAGAACAAGAGCATAGCCCAACCAACCTCATCTAAACCAAATCTCTGTAAGGTTTATCAAACGTAAATGACAATATCTTTCATTTGGATTGATAAACAAACCTGTAACTATTTTCAAAAGCTTATTTACTATCATGCAGCTAACTCCCCACATTACATAGTCAGAAGGATTTGGTGTATTTGGGTTAACAGGGGCTGAGTACTAGAGGCTGGATGTTAGTTTAATTTGTCTGCACTTTACACCCCAAGCTGATTAGAACAAATTACTGTGACTATTGTTACTATTTAACTTTGGAGTTTGGCTTTCTGCTAAAAAATACACTGTGTCCAAAATCAGTCAAAAACTAAACTGACTAAACCACTGTGTCTGTGTGTGTGTGTGTGTGTGTGTGTGTGTGTGTGTGTGTGTGTGTGTGTGTGTGTGTGTGTGTGTGTGTGTTGTGTGTGTGTGTGTGTGTGTGTGTGTGTTGTGTGTGTGTGTGTGTGTGTGTGTGTGTGTGTGTGTGTGTGTGTGTGTGTGTGTCATCTTTAATGGCCATTATCTTAACATTTTTTTTTTTTTCAATGCTCCGAAACAAAAATCTCAACTTGTAAAGCACTTACATCAATTTAAACTTCATTATTACAGAAGGATTTGTTCATATGTTGTTAGTTTGATTTTTTCATATATATTCTAACTCAATATCCAGCATCTAGAATAAAAATAAAAATAAAATTCAGATACAAAAAATGCTTATGCTATCCGGAACATCTTAAAACCGCTACTCTTTATTCTTTCTATTCTACATACTGAATCTGACCATGAAATAATGTAGTTAGGATGCAGTAGGCATACACTACTAGGGACATACTTTTACTTATTTATTTCATCATAACAGAATTAGGTCTCACACATTAACCATTGTTGTGGCTGTGTGTGTGTGGCTGTGTGTGTGTGTGTGTGTGTGTGTGTGTGTGTGTGTGTGTGTGTGTGTGTGTGTGTGTGTGTGTGTGTGTGTGTGTGTGTGTGTGTGTGTGTGTGTGTGTGTGTGTGTGTGTGTGTGTGTGTGTGTGTGTGTGTGTGTGCTGTGTGTGTGTGTGTGTGTGCTTTATCATTGTAACATTCCTGTCACCTCAGCATTTTCCACCTGTATGTACAGACAGAGATTTGTCCTTTAGCCTGAAGACACAATGTCTACACAAGCGTGACTGTGTGTGTGTGTGTGTGTGCGTGGTGTGTGTGTGTGTGTGTTGTATTGTGTGTGTGTGTGTGTGTGTGTGTGTGTGTGACGTATAACATGCGACCTAAAAAGAATACAGTAGAAATGCTACAATGACACCTCAGCCAATGTTTTCTGTCGGGGACAGCTATATATAGCCTATCTGTGTGCGTGTGTGTGGTTGTGTGTGTGTGTGTGTGTGTGTGTGTGTGTGTGTGTGTGTGTGTGTGTGTGTGTGTGTGTGTGTGTGTGTGTGTGTGTGTGTGTGTGTGTGTGTGTGTGTGCGTTGTCAAGCTCCCCTCCCCTCCTTTTTCTAATCAGGCTTTTCAGAAAAGGTATTTATACCTCACTGGGTCGCATGTTATACGTCACCACACACTTACACACACACACACACACACACACACACACACACACACACACACACACACACACAACACACACACACACACACACACACACACACACACTTATGTAGGCTTGATGACGGCATTGCTGCTAGCCAGTGGAGCTCTTATCTCCCTGCGTCACTGTACAGAGCAACACCATTTAAAGTCAGAAACTCACTCACTCAGCTTGATACAGTAGAGACAGAAATTGGAGTTGTATTTCTGTATTATTTGAAATTGTCTCTTAAAGGCCTACTTCACAGGTTGGAATATGAAGGTGTATTGAACTCGGAGATCCTATGTAGTATAAATGTGCAATTTTTTTTTTTAATCGGTTCATCCTAGCCTGAGAAAAGGCAGAAAGAGTGTTTTATGGTCTCACTGTCTAACCCTACAGTTTCCTTCTTGTGACATCACAGTAAGGGTTAGGATTAACAGGACAGCTGGGCCAAGGGAAGACTAAGGGAAGACTGAGGGAAGAAAAACCTCATTCATTATATTATAATAGTGATTTTATAATGATAGAACGCTGGTTCCGTATGGGTGAAGTATTCCTTTAAGTTAATCATTATTGGGTTTTGCACTTACTGTAATATATTTCAGTATAAAGTAGTTATGTTATAAATAAAATGTGTAGAAGTGTGTGTTATGGGATTATAGGAGCCCATTGATTAATTTCTTCATAAATGTGTTTTTGCTGACAACCTACAGGAAGAATCTGCAGCCTCCTCCCTGAAGAAAGATTTCTTGTAAAATGTTTCATGAAAAATAAAAAATAAATAAGGACATATTTAAAGACCTACTTCACCGGTGGGAATATGAAGGTGTATTGAATTCTGAGATCCTATGTAGTATAAATGTGCAAAAAAAATTGAAATCGGTTCATCCTAGCCTGAGAAAAGGCAGAAAGAGTTTGTTTTATGGTTTCACTGTCTAACCCTACATTTCTCTTACTGTGATGTCGCAGTAAGAGAAATGTAGGCCTTTAAGGAAAATATGGTGTTTTGCCCATTCAGGAGGCCACTGTTGTCAAAGCAAAATATCTATTTGAATAATCCCTCTTCAGTGTAAAAAATCCAAAAAGCGTCTGCTTATTGTGTTATATTGTATATATTACAGTCACTGTTCGTTCATTGTCTTATTGTCTAACTGTATGCACCTTATTCAAGACAAATTCCTTGTTGGTGTAAAACCCTTCTTGGCAATAAAATCCTTTCTGATTCTGATTCTGATTCTGATTCTACTAAATTTGTTTTGAGGCTAAATTTATTTTCTTTCAGTTGAAGTGAACCCACCTCCAGCATCATGGGTCCCAGGGCGTGTGTGTGTGTGTGTGTGTTGTGTGTGTGTGTGTGTGTGTATGTGTGTGTGTGTGTGTGTGTGTGTGTGTCTGTGTCTGTTTGTGTGTGTGTGTGTGGTGTGCGTGTGTCTGTGTGTCTCTCTGTGTGTCTCTGTGTGTGTGTGTGTGTGTGTGTGTGTCTGTCTGTGCGTGCTTGCATTTGCGTGCGTGCGTACGTGGTGTGTGTGTGTGTGTGTGTGTGTGTGTAATAAACTGTTTGAGGGAACCCACCTCCAGCATCATGGGTCCCAGGGCGTCTTTATCGATGAGGTTCTGCCCCGTGGAGGAAACATCCGCCTGCTGCACCTGCTCTGTGTCCAGCTCCGGAGACTTCTCTGTAGTAGACAAAGGGAAATATGTTTATTTGTTTTTTTTTGTATAATTTATTTTTATTTGATTTGATGTTTTAACAACAAGCAAACAAACAGAACAGCAATAGACAAGAAAGAAAGAAAAAAAGGACAAGTGTATATGTTGTTCATTGTTTGATTGTTGCACCCAAGACTTTATCTGGAGCAATAAAGAGGGAAAGAGACACTTGAGATGGGTGACGTTTATGAGTTTTTTAAAGACAATTTTTTTGTCATTTTGTAAAGCTTTATTTGATAGTATGGAGAGAAACAGAGTTGAAATGGGGAGACAGAGAAAGAGATGAAAATGAAATGCAGTAAAGGTCCACGGGTCGGATTTGAATCTGCGACCACAGCAAAAAAGACTGAGCCTATATGATATGCGCCCTATCCACTACGCACCGAGTTTGGAAACGTGGATATATTTAAAATGAATTTATTTATTGCCTGCTGCACCTCCTCTGTGTCCAGCTCCGGAGACTTCTCTGTAGTAGACAAAGGGAAATATGTATTATTATTTTATTTTTTTGTATAATTTATTTTGATTTGATTTTTTTAACAACAAGCAAACAAACAGAACAGCAATAGACAAGAAAGAAAGAAAAAAGGACAAGTGTATATGTTGTTCATTGTTTGATTGTTGCACCCGAGACTTCTCTAGAGCAACAACGAGGGAAAGAGACACTTGAGATGGTTGATGTTTATGAGTTTTTTAAAGATATTTTTTTTTTGCATTTTGTAAAGCTTTATTTGATAGTATTTTCTTTCTCTGGATGAGGGCAACGGGACATATTTGGATTTTAATTGTTTATTTATGTATTTAGTTTATTTAGCAGGGACATTGCACAGCTCCTTTATTCATGTCTCAGGTACACGTTTGATTGATTGAATGCATTTCAGACATATCAAAAAGAAATTAAACATATGAAAAATACAGAACAAAACGAAAAACAATGTTAAAAAGAAAATTACATATACAGTCATATGAAAAAGTTTGGGTATACCCTCTCAGCCGGCATTATAATTGAAATTAGAAGGGGGTCCCAAACTTTTTCATATGACTGTATTCACACATAAAATGTCTCAGTTTTTTACAATATATGTATTGCAGTTTTTCCTTTTTTTCCCCACAAACAAACAAACAAACACCTGCACCATCACAACATACAAAACATAAAAATAAATGAATAAATAAAATAAATTAAAAAAAGGCCCAACATCAATGACCGCTGTATTGAATAAAATGGTGAAACAATTCAGAATGAAGCTTAAAGGTTTTTTCTTTTCTTTTCCCAGAAAACACAGACAGTGTTGTTTTTGTGATGATGTGGCCCTCAGGCAAAACACACACACACACGCAAGCAAGCACGCCACACCACACACACAAGCAAGCAACGCACGCACGCACACACGCACACACACACGCATGCAAGCACGCACACACACACACACACAGAAAACTCTCACCACACACACACACACACACCAACCCCCCCATGCACGCAAACACACACACACACACACACATATCCCCCCCCTCACACACACACACACGCACACACACATCCTCCCCCCCCCACACACACATAACACCCCCCTCTCTCTCTTTTATGTACATAAGGACCTTCCAACTGATTACTCTCATTGGCTCGACATTCACTCACTCTTACTCCCACCTTCTGCTAACTATAAACATAAACTAAACTATAACTCCTCTAATGTGACAATATGCGCTATCAATCACACACTTTAAAATGCCCGATGCAAATTGTATATTGCATATTTTCATGTTTATTTCTTGGCATTCATTCCGTGGAAAACAAAGGAAGAATTTCACTGTATGACTGAGAACATGTTTCTTATTGTGCATATGACAATACACACTTTGAATCTATGAATCTTTGAAATAGAAAAAGTCCAGCTATCAGCTATCTATCACTAAGTTAATGTGCGGTTAACAGAGAAGGTGGTTACAGTTATATTAGCTGGCACACACAGCCCCCTCCCCCCCTCCCCCCCCCCCCCACACACACACACACACACAGACAAACACACACAGACATACCAACCCCACCATGCACGCACACACACACACACACACACACACACACACACGCACACACGCACACACATACCCCCCCCAGCGCACACACACACACACAGACAAACACACACACACACAACCCCGCCCATGCACACACACACAACACACACATATATATATACACCGCCTAAACTATAACTCACTAATGTCACAATGCACTATCAATCCCACCCTATAAAACCCCAATACAAATACACAGTCCAGCTATCAGCTATGTATCACTAAGTTAATGTGCGGTTAACATAGAAGGTGTTTACAATTATATTAGCTGGCACACACACACACACACACACAGCATACACACACACACACGCATACCAACCCCACCATGCACACACACACACAGACACACAGACACACACATACCCCCCCAGCGCGCACACACACACACACACACACACACAACCAATGTGCGGTTAACATAGAAGGTGTCATATTAGCTGGCACACACAAACACAAACACACACACCAACCTCGCCCCATGCACACACAAACACAAACACACACAACACACACACACACACACACACACACACACACACACACACACACACACACACACACACACACACACACACACACACACACACACACACACGCAGGTTAGCATAGAAGGTGTTTACAGTCATATTAGCTGGCCTGCTCTCTGCGCCACTGCCCTGCTAAGCCTGCCGTGGCCCCATTAGCCGCATAGCTGACATTCCTGAAGCTACACAGTCATCAAGGCTTAAACTCTGTCACCGTAAAGCCAGTGGTGTGGTGTGGTGTGGCCGAAAACACTGTAAAAAAACGTGTAAAATTGTAGTGTGTGTGTGTGTG
>CM047515.1:28191739-28194239 GCA_026122265.1 Ammodytes dubius
TTCTCCTTTAAGGTTTTGTTAATTTTGGTTATGTGAGAATTTGGTGGTCATTCAGTGAATATGTACAGTGACTGTTTTAGTTTGGAGGTCTTCTTGTTTACATACCCTTTGTTTACACCGGTTTACAGAGCCTAGGCTGTGTATTAAAACCAGATTTGTTTATATACCTATATATTAAAGGTGCAGTGTGTAATATGACATCATCAAGAAGTTCTACAAAGTTCTAGAATGCAACGCTCCCTGGGTAACCCCAACCCTTTCGAATAATAACAGAAGCTACAGTGGCCTTCAAGGACAAGAACAATTCTAAATTTTAAACAATGCACCTGATGACATTCCAACTATGACACTTTCAAGATGGCGGCACTAGGCCTTGGTCCAAAATATGCAGAAATATGGACATATATGAGACCCTTTCTAAGGGAAAAAATAATAATTAAAAAAAATGTTTTCAGCTATTATGCACTAAATTAAACGTACTTATGGATAGTATAATTACTTTCTACAAAATCTGCTAGGAAATAAAACCCAAAATTCTACACACTGCAGGTTTAAAGGTGTTCACCTTGGCCCCAGCATGTCTGAGGTGCAGTCCTTCCTCTTGAGAGAGTCCGTCCCCCTGGAAGGGTCCGGGGTGGAAGGCCCCTCACTCATCTTACTGTATCAGCACCTGCACACACAGACAAGAGGGGAGAATATGTATTATTATTACTACTGTATGTGTGTGTCTGTGTTTCAAGTGTGTGTGTGTGTGTGTGTGTGTGTTGTGTGTGGTGTGTGTGTGTGTGTGTGTGTGGTGTGTGTGTGTGTGTGTGTGTGTGTGTGTGTGTGTGTGTGTGTGTGTGTGTGTGTGTGTGTGTGTGTGTGTGTGTTTTTCCAAGTTGTGTGTGTGTGTTGTGTGTGTTTCCAAGTGTGTGGTGGTGTTGTGTGTGTGTGTGTGTGTCTGTTTCCAAGTGTGTGTGTGTGTGTGTGTGTGTGTGTCTGTTTCCAAGTGTGTGTGTGTGTGTGTGTGTGTGTGTGGATCGCCCCTCACTCATCTTACTATATCAGCACCTGGACACAGAACACAAGAGAGAAATATAGAGAGACTTTTATTTTGAAGGAGCGGTAAACATAATTTTTTTTAGCGCTGGTCAATTTAGAGATTTCTTTGCTATTTTGCTTCCATAACATGTCTTCTTTCATACTAGTATAAATCAAAGGTCCAACATGTACATTCAGGCGTTTATTTGACTAAATCTTGTCTGTTTGCGTCTGTATATTTCTCCTATACAACCACCTTTAATGGACATTATCTCAAAATTAGTTTTTTATTAAATATACTCTGAACCAAAAATCTCAACTTCTGAAGCATAAAAAAGAAAATGTACACTTGGTCAGTTAGATATTACCACATTTGCATAATGTATTCAAATTGTTTTTATTTAATTTTTTTAAAGATATTTTTTGGGCATTTTTATGCTTTATTTGATAGTGCAGCGAGACAGAGGTGAAATGGGGCAGAGAGGGGAGTGACATGCAGAGAACGACCACGGGCTGGAATCAAACCCGGGTCTGCTGCTGGGCCCGGCCCGGGGGGGGGGGGGGGACGCCTTACCAACAGAGCTAAAGGCGCCCCTTATTCAAACATTACTGAATACATCGTACCTGTAATGCAAAAAATATATTTTTTATGATGATGAAGAAGCAACTGCAGTCTAGTTATCGGGAAGCTTGTTATAATATTTTGTCACATTCACTGTGACTGTCACATCACAAGGCCAGGGGGGAGCACACACCAATTTACATATTATGCTTTCAAATAAACCCTAATTTTGCATTATTAAACTAATGATGTATCTAGTTAGTTACGCCTGCTGCTTTTTGATGTGCAAAACAGGGACAGTAGCCAGTGCCATTATGATTCTTTTTAATTCAGAACCCCAATTTCAAAGCTAGACAATGTAACCGTGCTTTGCGTCAAATTAAAACCCCTCATTAGAGACATTGTTAAGTGCCCTTCACTGTAGCCTACACACCATTATTGCTGTCATTATAATAACCACACAAGAATTAATGTGCCAGAGATGTTCACAATACAACCTGTTTGAATGGTGCACGATCAAACAAGGAGGGTGTGTTAAGGACGCATGAAAACAATGCAGCGTTTTAATATGGCTGCAGGCAATATGCAGAGAGAGGGCCCCATTGGGAATACAGTAAACAGTGTCAATAATTACTTATTAAAAAGTTAATATAGACATTCACATTGTTGTTACATGAACATTTTGGTGGTAGGATGTCCTAGAGGAAAGAGGGGCCGACCAGTAACCATGAGGTCTCTGGTTCCTCCTCCCAGTAACCATGAGGTCTTTGGTTCCTCCTCCCAGTAACTATGAGGTCTCTGGTTCCTCCTCCCAGTAACCATGAGGTCTCTGGTTCCTCCTCCCACTAACCATGAGGTCTCTGGTTCCTCCCACTAACCATGAGGTCTCTGGTTCCTCCTCCCAGTAACCATGAG
>CM047515.1:28199239-28204239 GCA_026122265.1 Ammodytes dubius
CACATTTAAGCTCAAAAAACTGTGTTTTGCCTTTCAAAGTAAAATTTCCATGATCAAGGTTTTTTGATTATTGTGTCTGAACAATTATAGACACGTTTGAAAACATTTGACACATGTTTTAGTGCTTTGGTATGCTACACTTTGAGTCTATATAGTTAGCACAATGTCAACCCTAAATTGCTGCATCATGCCTATTATCCAAAATTCTGGGGATGGGGTGATTTGTGCGCAAGGGCCTGGGTGAGTTATAAGTAAGTAAGTAAGTAAAATGTATTTATAAAAGCACATTTATGACAGTTTGCACTGTCCAAAGTGCTGTACATAGTACATTCAGTAGGTAAACAATGAAGGTACAATAACAATAACCAAAATAAAAGACGTAAAGCCCATACATCCACATAAACACAGATAGTAGTGCAGAGGTAAGATAGTTAATGGGGAGGAAACACCAGGGTGTACATATGGGTTTTGAGCCTTGATTTAAAGGCAGAAATGTAGGGGGAATCACATTTGTCAGGTGGCAGTTGGTTCCACAAGCACGGAGCAACTAGTGCAAAGTACATTTCTGAGAGTTGTGCCAGTGGCATGGCTGTATACGCTGGTCACCAAAAGAAAGTGATTGTCTACAGTAGCTCAGAAGAGAGTGACATCTCAATTCCACTTAACGACACCACTGATGAGAGTTCAGATGGCCAGAAAGATGTAGATGGTGACTTTGTCATTGTGACACAATGACGCACAAATCACCCCACTACGTGGGGTGATTTGTGCGTCAAGACAACTTTTTTTCCGAAAGCTATATTTCTTAAACAGTTTATTCCAGATCCAAAGTTTTTATTGCCAGGGATGCACAACATCCTGAAATATATGTACATATTTGAGTTGGAGACATAACTGTCAAGGCCTCACTTTAAAATCACTTTGAGTAAAAAGTTGCACAAATCACCCCACCTTCCCCTATATATAGAGTAGCCTATAATAAGATAAACATAAACATAAACAATACATAGGATGAATTCTAAATGTGTGATGTTAAAATCGTCGTCCGGTTATATGAAGTACTTGATTTGGACTGAAGGTGACATCAACAACATAATTCATTAGACCACAGGAGCTGATGAAATCTTGGCCGAATGTTTAAATCAATCAAAGAAAGGAGAGCGCACACACGCACACGCACACACACACGCACATGTACGCACGCACACACTCGCACGCACACACACGCACACACACACACACACACACACACGTGCAAACCCACACGCACACACACACACACACAAAGCCACTGGACTCACAACCTGGATCAACTACACATCTCAATCAATGTCTGAAGTAGATAAACATGTGCACACACAAACACACACACACACACACACACACACACAATCAAACAAACACACACACGCACACGCGCACACTCACATGCACACACGCGCGCACACACACACACACACACACACACACACACACACACGCACAATGAATTAACACTAATGTAGCCTGCGACAAAGGCCCTAGCCAGATACTAATTCAATCAGAGGAGCTGAGAGCTTCTCAAAGTGAAACCATTCAAACACACACACACACACACACACACACACACACACACACACACACACACACACACACACACACACACACACACACACACACACACACACGGTCAGAGACACCATTAAGAAATTAAACTCTTTAGGATCGACCAGTGTTTGCTTTAAGTGGAGTCTGTCGCCAATGGTAACAATCAACGTGTTCTATTGTTTGTGGGTTTTGTTGGAAAACCTTGAGGGATTCGCTTAAGCTTTCACAGGTGTGTGTGTGTGTGTTGTGGGTTGTGTGTGTGTGGTGTGTGTGTGTGTGTGTGTGTGTGTGTGTGTGTGTGTGTGTGTGTGTGTGTGTTGTGTGTGTGTGTGTGTGTGTGTGTGTGTGTGTGTGTGTGTGTGTGTGTTGTGTGTGTGTGTGTGTGTGTGTGTGTGTGTGTAGTCTGTTTACAGTAAGTATATTAACCCTCATCCTACCGACTGTGAGGTACACTTTTTATACAACTCACGTCTTTAACAGTGCTCGGTGGTGTAGTGGATAGAGAGGTACCATATTGGCTCTGGCCTTCGTTGCAGTGGTCGTGGGTTTAAATCCGACCCGTGGACCTTTACTGCAGGTCATCCCCCCTCTCTCTCTCTCTCTCTCTCTCTCTCTCTCTCTCCTTCTCCTTCCCATTTCAACTCTGTACTATCTATAAGGATTGAAAATGCCCAAAAATAAATCTTAAAAAAAAAAAAAATAAAAAAACCGTTACACTGCCATCTTCAACATCACTAACAAAACTGTCCCTGCGTTCCAATCCCATACTTCCCTACTATTTAGTACGCCAGAAAAAGATTTAGGATGTCCCAATCATGCGGGTCAATTGTAGTATGCTGACGATATACAAATGCCCCACTAACTCCAATAGCATTTTGGAGTATTCTTTTTATTCTTGACATTTCTCGACATAATGAAAAACAAATCTTCCTTATCTGATTTTTTTTTTTCTCTCTCTGTGGCCCTAAAACTCTTCTTACTTTAGTATGTAGTGTAGTAAAAAGAAAAACTCTTCTGTACTTTAGTATGTAGTGTAGGAAAAAGAAAAGAGATGGATTATGAACGCAAGGCATGTTTGCCCTCATGCCTGGAGCCAATAGTGGGACAGAGCTGCACACACACACACACACACACACACACACACACACACACACACAACACACACACACACACTGGAGCCATGTGTGGGACAGAGCTTCCATTATTTACCTATCAACTGTCATCTGGTCTGGTCAGTTTTCGAGGAATATCCCTAGAATTTCACTTCCTGGTTATGATGTCATATAACAGCCAAGTGGTTGAAACAAAGTGTGGCAACCTTAGCTCAGTTGGTAGGGCGCCCCCCCCCCCCATGGGCCTCAGCCAGCAGCGGACCCGGGTTCGATTCCAGCCCGCGGTCGTTCTCTGCATGTCACTCCCCTCTCTGACCCATTTCAAACTCTGTCTCTACACTATCAATAAAGCATAAAAATGCAAAAAAAATATATATATTTTCTAAAAAAAGAAAGTGATGTAAATATAATTGGCTGTCATCATACTAATGGCTCAGGTGGTAGAGCGGGTCGGCCGATGATCAAAGGGTTGGAGGTTCGATCCCGCCCTGCCACCTGTGTCATGGTTGTTGTGTCCTTGGGCAAGACACTTCACCCACCTTGCCTCGTGTGAATGTGATAGTTAGCCTGCTATCGGTGTGTGTGTATCTATCTACCTTTAGACACATTTAAAGCCTCCTATCTTCAACACTTAAAGACCTACTTCACCGGTTGAATATGAAGGTGTATTGAACTCGGAGATCCTATTTAGTGTAAAGTGCAAAAAAATATGAAATCGGATCATCCTAGCCTGAGAAAAGGCAGAAAGAGTGTTGTATGCTCTCACTGTCTAACCCTACATTTTCCTTCTTGTGACATCACAGTAAGGGTCAGGATTAACAGGACAGCTGGGCCAAGGGAAGACTTAGGGAAGACTGAGGGAAGAAAAACCTCATTCATTATATTATAATAGTGATTTTATAATGATTATAACGCTGGTTCGTATGGGTGAAGTATTCCTTTAACTAAACTGTATTTGCCCCTCATGCCTGGAGCCAGTGTGTGGGACAGAGCTGCCATTATTTACCTATCAACTGTCAAACTGGTCTGGTCAGCTTTCGAGGAATATCCCTGGACTTCCACTTCCTGTATGATGTCTAACAGCATATGAGGTAGGGAGAGTGGTTCTTTACGACATATGCTGTTCAATCCCATATTTCTACATTGTATGCAGAAAAGTTAGGATGTCCAAGTGTCATTGTAGTATGCTAGATTCAATGCCACTGTCAATAGCATTTGAGTATCTTTCTATTTTGACATTCAGGTGACAGGAGCAGTTGGTGTCTTCAGATATGGTAGGTTGAAACTCACCCTGCGTTCCGAATCGCATACTCTTTCTTTTTTTTTATTCTACATACTACATCCGAAGATAAAAATAATCTAGTTAGGATGCAGTAGGCATACTATTGGGACATACTTTTCTTCTTATTTCATCATAACATTGCGCCTTGATCTTGCCTCTTGTTTTATATCCGTCACAACCCCGTTTGTTTTCATATGGAGGCTTCGTCGATGTGACGTCACTTCAGGTTCGCATGGATTATGGGTCAGAATCGCCCAAATAGGATGCAGTTTTTCAACACTAACAATCTTAGGCCGGGTGTAGTAGACATCCGGGTCTTTCTAACCATCCTAAATCTGGCCTCAAGAATCGGGACATCCTAAATTTTTTCTTGCATACTAAATAGTAGAAAGTATGCGATTCGGAACGCAGGGAAAGTGTGGACACCTTAATTTAAAGGTGCTCCAGAGGAACTTTTGAGTTTTTGTTAATTACAAACTGAAAGTTCCTCGAGCACCTTTTTAATGAAATAATAATTATTTGGCAAAGTGGGGCAACCTATTTAATTATAATTGGCTGTTATAGAATAATATTAATAATAAAAAAAATTGCGTAGAATTTTTCTAATAGGGTCTAGAGATAATTACAATGCTGTACAATGGGGAATAAAATGGCGGCAAAGAGAAATTAACTGTTGCAAAAGATGTTAACATCACCATAATTTGCATAAGAGGCCAACCCTGACACAATATGATGGTTGTCATGGTAGTAAGGCACAGTATGGGTTGTTATTAGGTGAGTCATCCCCATGCTGAAGCTGGAAGAATTATTAATATTTTTTTTTTTAGCTTTTAACAAAAATGAAAAATATGACGCTGACCGACACACACACACACACACAGTCGCACACACACACACACACACACACACACACACACACAGAGTCAGTCGCTCGCTCGCACACACACATGCAGTCGCACACACACACACACACACACGTCTTATGTAAAGACTGGCAGCACACAATTAAAGAGAATGTG
>CM047515.1:28209239-28221739 GCA_026122265.1 Ammodytes dubius
CGCACAAACCAGGATTATTGGATGCCGTGTGAATAACTGAGGTCAGCCCGGATGCTACATCCATATTATTTACTATCTATGGTATTAACACTGGATTTTGGGGGACTTTTCAGCGCACACACAGTACGCACAGGTAGCGGATCATGAGGAGATATTCACTGAAATTGCCTAAAAATTATTCTGACAAGCGTTTTCCAGAATCACTGACTGCACCTTTAATAATGGTGATACTGAAAGTTATCAAATCCCATAACATGCCCAAACAAGTTGGAAATCAATACAGCTTCATCTAATGGGATATAAATTAACTGATAAGGACACACACACACTGTCACACACACACACACACCCATACAATCACACACACAACACACCAACACACACACACACACACACACACACACACACACTGTCACACACACACACACACACACACACAAACTGTCACACACACACTGTCACACACACACACACACACACACACACACACACACACACACACACTGTCACACACACACACACACATACTGTCACACACACACACACACATACTGTCACACACACAACACACACACACACACACACACCCCACAAACACAACACACACACACACATGTCACACACACACACACATACTGTCACCACACACACACACACACACACACACACACACTGTCACACAGTCACACACTGTCACACAAACATACACACACACACACACACACACACACACACACTGTCACACACACACATACACACACTGTCACACACACACACACCACACACTGTCACACACACACACACACACACACACACACACACACACACACACACACACACCACACACACACACACACACACGGACAACTCAAAAACAAAAGCAAAAACACTCTTAGATAATGCTACAGTTTCACATTCTTCAACTAGAGGCCCCATGAGGTCAAACTCCATTTTTTAACTGACTGATTGACTTATCCGCTGCTGCTGTAGCTAGCGTGTGTGTGCGTGTGTCTGTGTGTGTGTGTGTGTGTGTGTGTGTGTGTGTGTTGTGTGTGTGTGTGTGTGTGTGTGTGTGTGCCTCTTTAGCTCACTATCTCTCTCACACACGCACACGCACACACAAGCATGCAAAGTATACACACACTCACTCACTCGCTCACTCGCACACACACACAGTACATATGGAGATATGCACACGCACACACACACAAGCATGCAAAGTATACACACACTCACTCGCTCACTCACTCGCTCACTCACTCACTCACTCAGACACACACACAGTACATATGGAGACACACACTCACACGCTCACTCACTCACACTCTCTCTCACACACTCACACACACTCACACACTCACTCACTCACACACACACACACTCACACACACACACACACACACACACACACACACACACACACACACACACACTCATGCAAAAAGAGATATTGTATAGCAGTAAGTTCAGTATAAGAATGCCAGTAACATTGGTGTTCAGTATCTCCCGAAAACAGAGATGGTCTAGTCTGTGAATGAGTCATTTGGGCGACCACATGTCCACATTGTGCAATAGAGGGCTGTGTGCACAAGGAATAGAATGGCTATTTTTTTCTACATTTGGAAGCAAAACATTTAAAAAACGCGACTGTGGCTCAGGTGGTAGAGCGGGTCGGCTGATGATCAAAGGGTTGGAGGTTCGATCCCCGCCCTGCCACCTGTGTCATGGTTGTTGTGTCCTCCTTGGGCAAGACACTTCACCCACCTTGCCTTGTGTGAATGTCGATAGTTAGCCTGCTATCGGTGTATGAATGTGCGTGTGAATGGTAACGTGGGAAAGCTTGTTAGATAGTAGTAGTTGTTAGCCTGGTGCTACCAGACCATCGTACTTCATTTCATACAGAAGGTCTGGAAGTGCTGTAATTGGCAAACGTTCACTCACTTGAAGGCGGGTGTCTGTTGAAGTTTAAAACTATTGGATCTGCCCAGTGCCACTCTGGATCAGCCAACCAATCGCATCACGTTTGGTCGTCACGTGTGTCATGAGCCGGCTTCTGACGGTGCGTTCCAGTTGGACAGGGAACTCGGAGATTTCCGACTTTTTTTCACTTTTTTTGAACATGTTCAAAATTCATGCGACAGGACTGCGCGGCTTTGCGACTCATGCGAGGAAATTGAGACCTCCGCGAACGTTTGGAGACAGTTTAGAGACTCGTTTGTGATTGCAGTCTCCAACTTGTCGCAAACAGTCGCAGCCCAGTGAGATAGGGGCTTAAGATGTGAACCAGTCATCACCAAACTAGCTTTGCATACTAGGAAATATTTTCTCACACACACAATCTGCTAAAAAATCCAGGGTTAATACACAGCCTAGGCTCTGTAAAGTAGAGTCAAACAGTCCTACACACTGCAATTAATAAATGTTTCAACATGTATGCGATCATTTGTAAAACTGTATTCAAATGGTTCGAAAACTTTATCACTGGTTGGAATATGAAGGTGTATTGAACTCTGAGATCCTATGTAGTATAAATGTGCAAATTTTTTTTAAATCGGATCATCCTAGCCTGAGAAAAGGCAGAAAGAGTGTTTTATGGTCTCACTGTCTAACCCTACATTTTCCTTCTTGTGACATCACAGTAAGGGTCAGGATTAACAGGACAGCTGGGCCAAGGGAAGACTGAGGGAAGAAAAACCTCATTCATTATATTATAATAGTTATTTTATAATGATAGAACGCCGGTTTCGTATGGGTGAAGTATTCCTTTAACTTCTCAATAAATGGCGATTCTTATGCACATGTACTTGGTCTATGTATCTTAATTCACCTTGTTTTATAGGCTGCGTGTCTGTGTGTATGTGCAGTGAACCACTTGCTTGCTCTGAATGAGTGTTGACTAGAAGTTGTTATTGAAGCGATTGGAAGTGAGTAAACAGTTGGCTGGTTCTTTACCTCAGGTGACAGAGCAGCTACAGGCCTGCTGACTGTGCACTCTACGTGTGTGTGTGTGTGTGTGTGTGTGTGTGTGTGTGTGTGTGTGTGTGTGTGTGTGTGTGTGTGTGTGTGTGTGAGAGAGAGAGGGAGTGAGAGCAGTCACACGTAACCACTCCCCCTTTTAACACACTCTCTCACTAACACACACAAGCATGCAAAGTATACACACACACACAGGGACACACACACACACATGTACACACACACACACACAAAACACACACACACACACACACACACACACGCACACACACACACATAGTCACACAAACACAGTGTGTCAAAACCACAATGATACATGAGCGCTCAAAGTCCAGCTCTGACTAAGTCAAGTCATGCAAACTCGTCACTATTCAGCACCAACAGAACATAACGAAAGTACATTAGCACTCCAACTTATTGTCTGTTTTTATTACAAAATGTAGGCTATTAGTTCTACTGGAAAAATAATAATAAAACCCACAAAATAACAACAAATAAAGACAATTCTTATTGACAAAAATAAAATTAACATATACTGTTCCGATCCCTACAATTTATATTAAAAGACGCAAACCTAGTTCCAAAAGTAACACAACAAAAGTATATTAGCACTCCAACTTATTGCCCGTTTTTTATTACAAAAAGTAGGCTATTAATTCTGAAAAAAGACAAATAAAATCCACAAAATAACAACGAATAGAGGCGATTCTTACTGAAAAAATGCAACAAATAGTTAACCTACAATTTTTAATAAAAGACGTAAACCTAGTACCAAAAGTTAACAAAACAGTAGCCCAGCGACTTCCAATCGAAACACATGGCTATTAATTGTAGTTGAAAAAGTATAATAAAATACACAAAATAACAACAAATACAGACAATTCTTACTGAAAAAATTAACATATACTGTTCCTAGCCATACCATTTATATTAAAAGACGCAAACCTAACTCCAAAAGTAACATAATCAAAGTATATTATTAGGATTAGGGATAGGGTTAGGGTTCGACTTATTGTCTGTTTTTTATTACAAAAAGTAGGGTATTATTGTAGTTAAAAAACACAGATAAAATCTATAAAATAACATCTAATAAAGGCGATTCTTACTGACAAAAAAAAATCCTCATTTACTGTATTTTCCTTCCATTTGTATTAATAAAACGCAAACCTAGTTCCAGTATACCAGCTGCCATACGATTTTATAATGCACAAAAATAACTTTGCACTTTGTAGTATTTATT
The DNA here is from genome assembly GCA_026122265.1 of Ammodytes dubius. Taxonomy (NCBI): domain Eukaryota; kingdom Metazoa; phylum Chordata; class Actinopteri; order Uranoscopiformes; family Ammodytidae; genus Ammodytes; species Ammodytes dubius. Next base: position 28,213,456 of record CM047515.1, read on the forward strand.
ATTGTATTTATTGTTTTTTATCTTTTTTTTAAGTATTTTAGCTCTATGAGGGAATGTGTGTTTGTTATGTCTGTCCACACGCTGTTTGTGACACTGTAATTTCCTGTAAAGGATTATTAAAGGATCTATCTATCTATCTATCTATCTATCTATCTATCTATCTATCTATCTATCTATCTATCTATCTATCTATCTAAAAGTAAACAAAACAGTAGCCCAATCAAAACACATGGGAGGACACGCTTATATCACACATCGACGGACAGGTTTTTCAACACTGCAAAATAACAACAAGTCCAATAACGCTGCTTAAGGTTTGTTTACAACGTGCCAGTAGCCTAAAAACATGGCTGTATGTCACATTGCCATTAAGTTAGATATATGAGCAAGTCAAATTATTGTTAACTCTACAATTCTGCATGTAAATATGGGTCAAATGAATATTGTCAATGCCTTATATATCCTTTAAAATGAGTTAGCGAAATTTAAAATGTTCAAGTAAAATGAATAGACAGTAAATAATGCATATAGGCGCTTACCTCTGCTTTAGTCGAACTATAGTCCATAACAAGTGTAGAGCTGGACACACCATCCCATACCAGCCGGCCGCACGGACACACTGGTTTTTTCACACCATACACACACACACACACACACCAAAACGTCACACACACACACACAGTCACACACACACACACAGTCACAGAGTCATGCACAGTCACACAGTCAACAATTCACAACACACACACACACGCGCCGTTTCGTTTTGTATTTCCTTTTCTTTCCCTCAGTCAGATTACCTCAGCATGTGTGTGTGTGTGTGTGTGTGTGAGTGTGTGTGTGTCATCTGTGCCTAATGACAGCTGACAAACTAGATGCCACAAATCCTCCCTCTCTCTCTCTCTCTCTCTCTCTCTCTCTCTCTCTGTCCCCTCCCCCATCACGTAGATAGACACACACTCACACACTCCTCCCTGACTCCTCCCATAGTTTGAGCGCTCACACAGTCACACACACACACAGTCACACACACACACAGTCACACACACACACACAGTCAGTCACATACACACACACACACAGTCACATACACACACACACACACAGTCACACACACACACACACAGTCAGTCACACACACACACGGCACACACACAGTCACACACACACACACACAGTCAGTCACACACACACACACAGTCACACAGTCACATACACACACGGCACATACACACACACACACACACACACACACACACACACACACACACAGTCACATACACACACACCCACACACACACAGTCACATACACACACACACACACACACTAATACACTAACACTCACACACTCCTGCCTGACTCCTCCCACACCACACATACACAAGCTCACAGCACACACACACACACACACACACACACATACTCTCTCTCTCTCTGACACACACAGAGACACACACACTCAAACACACACGCTCACTCACTCCTCCCTCCTATTAGCCAACGTGCAGGGGAGGGAAAAAAAGCGTCCTCTCCCTCTCTCTCTCTCTCTCTCTCTCTTTTCTCTCTCTCTCTCTCTCTCTCCTCTCTCTCTCTCTCTCTCTCTCTCTCTCTCTCTCTCTCTCTCTCTCTCTCTCTCTCTCTCTCTCTCTCTCTCTCTCTCTCTCTCTCTCTCCTCTCTCTCTCTCCCTCCCTCTCTCTCTCTCTCTCTCTCTCTCTCTCTCCTCTCCCTCTCTCTCTTTCTCTCTATCTCTCTCTCTCTCTTCTCTCTCTCCTCCTTCTCCTCTCCTCTCTCTCTCCTCTCTCTCTCCCTCTCCTCCTCCCTCTCTCTCTCTCTCTCTCTCTCTCTATCTCTCTCTCAGCCTTTCTAGGTACTGAATGATTTACATGACCTGTTGTTCCCACCGTCTACTCTGAACTCACACTCGTGTATTTCGTGGCATTGCTCTGGCTGTTGTTTCATGTTATTTTGACACTAGATATTGATAAGCACAGCACACACTTCCAATCCAATCCAATCCAACTTTATTTATAAAGCGCTTTCATCAAACCAGAGCAGAGACAAAGTGCTGTACAGGCCTAAAATAAGGTACAATAAAAATAAGTAAAAATAAGGTACAATAAAAATAAGTAAATAAGGTACAATAAAAATAGATAACAAAAAAAAAATGAATAAAGCTAAGGTAAAAAAAATATCTAAAATAACAAAAATAAGGTACAATAAAATAACGTCAAAGTCTCACTTGGGGCTGCTACTAATAATAATAATATAATATAATATAAATGTTACTTATATTTTAAAAATCTACAAAATTCAATCACTTCTCAATAGCTTATTTGTTGAAATATATCATTTTACATGTTTTTTTTTAACCTTTATTTATACAGATAAATCCCATTGAGACCGAAGACTCTTTTGCAAGGGAGACCTGTTTTCCTTTCCCACGTTACCATTCACACACACATTCACACCGATAGCAGGATAACTATCGAAATTCACACGAGGCAAGTTGGGTGAAGTGTCTTGCCCAAGGACACAACAACCATGACACAGTTGGCAGGTCGGGGATCGAACCTCCAACCCTTTGATTATCAGCCGACCCACTCTACCACCTGAGCTACAGTCGCTTTGTGGGGAAGACATGCTATCCATCTAGCATACTTTTTAGGGCAGCGTAATATTGACGAAAGAGAAATGTAGGGTTAGACAGTGAGACCATAAAACACTCTTTCTGCCTTTTCCAGGCTAGGATGATCCGATTTAAAAAAAAAATTGCACATTTATACTTCATAGGATCTCTGAGTTCAATACACCTTCATATTCCAACCGGTGAAGTAGGCCTTTAAGCATATTCTAAGGAAATGGCCAAATGTATGTGGACACCTGACTATTATATGTAAAATTCTTAAACATATTATTCAAAAACCACGGTCTGTTGAATGGGGTTGGAGGGTTGGAGTCCACAACACCAAATGGGGAAAAACAACATGTATCTATGGACATTTGCACTTTGGGCACTGTCATGTTGAAACAGCCTCTTTCTCAAACTGCTGTCACACATTTTGAAGCGCTGAAGTATATGGAGCATTTATGTAACTTTCAGAAAATCCTTCTCAATAGCGCCCCCAGTGTTGGTTAAGGGAACTGCATCAATGTGTGTGTCTCACTACATCAGCATGAGTCGGATACAATGTTGGATTAAAGGCCTACTTCACCGGTTGGAATATGAAGGTGTATTGAACTCGGAGATCCTATGAAGTATAAATTTGCTGTGACATCACAGAAAGAGAAATGTAGGGTTAGACAGTGAGACCATAAAACACTCTTTCTGCCTTTTCTCAGGCTAGGATGATCCGATTTAATTTTTTTTTGCACATTTATACTTCATAGGATCTCCGAGTTCAATACACCTTCATATTCCAACCGGTGAAGTAGGTCTTTAAGTAGGTTATGTTGCACTGTTTAGTTTAGTTTAGTTTGATCAACGTTATGATTGCGACATATCTACACTACGGAATACGCAAAAACGATACAGAAACATTGAATTTTGCAGAAAAATCTACCCTAAAATACCTTTTCATAGCAATAAATGTACTAGATGTTATAGGCAACAGTAGAAAGTCAGGGAAAGTCTTATTTGTCAAGTAACATTGCTGCCCATTCACCCATATACATTGTTAAAGGAATACTTCATCCATACGGAACCAGTGTTCTATCATTATAAAATCACTATTATAATATAATGAATGAGATTTTTCTTCCCTCAGTCTTCCCTCAGTCTTCCCTTGGCCCAGCTGTCCTGTTAATCCTAACCCTTACTGTGATGCCACAAGAAGGAAACTGTAGGGTTAGACAGTGAGACCATAAAACACTCTTTCTGCCTTTTCTCAGGCTAGGATGATCCGATTTCAATTTTATTTGCACATTTATACTAAATAGGATCTCCGAGTTCAATACACCTTCATATTCCAACCGGTGAAGTATAGGTCTTTAAGTAAGTGTTGTATAATGAACCTTTAATAATGTGTAAGATAGTGACTGAGAGAGTGAGAAAATGAGATACATTGTGCATTCAACGCTTGCATAATAAGCTCTTGTATGCGTGAGAAAGCAGAATCACAAGTGAAAGTGAGAGAGAGAGAGAGAGAGAGAGAGAGGAAGAGAGAGAGAGATGAGAGAGAGAGAGAGAGAGAGAGAGAGAGAGGAGAGAGAAAGAGAGAGGGAGAGAGAAGAGAGAAGAGAGAGAGAGAGAGAGAAGAGAGAGAGAGGAGAGAGAGAGGACAGAGAGAGAGAGAGAGAGAGAGAGAGAAGAGAGAGAGAGAGAGGAGAGAGAAGAAGAGTGACAGAAGAGAGAGAGAGAGAGAGAAGAGAGTGACAGAGAGGAAGAGGAGAGGTAATTTAAAAAAATGACAAAGCTGTAAGTGCTGTGGAAGCAGCTGTGCTCCACAGGTCACGACACTCACACACACACACTACACACACACACCACACACACACACACACACACACACACACACACACACACACACACACACACACACACACACACACAAACACACAGCTTGCACTCATACAACAGCTCTTTTCGCAGAGCATTCAAACACACACAAATGTGTATGCAGTTCTCTCACCTAACACACACACACCACACACACACACACACACACACACACACACAGTCACACAGCACAAACACACACACACACCACACACACCACACACACAACACTTCACCTTCCTTTCTTTCACTTTCCATATTGTCTGAGCGTTGACACTGCTGCGGTTAAAGGGAACCGGTTTTAATGCTTCACTGGGATTTCTCAACCTTTGGTCTAAACATGGTCATGTTGTAAAGTCCTCACAACCCAACCTCTTATTCTTATGATTAGAATAATTTAATCGTATTTTAAGCATTAAAATTAAAGCATTAACTTTGCTTTGGGCATTTGCTGTCTTTTAAAGCTGGGGTGGAGGATTTGGGGAGAAAATAGCAGTTGGGATAGAGATTTGAATTCAAATACCTCAACCGCTCCACTTGTTCTCTTTGGTCCCTCCCCTATGGTCCCTCCCTGACACGCTCTATACACCAACAAAGTCGTGCCAAAGTGAATGGACAGTCCCAACAGCCAATAAGAACAGAGAATCGTATAGCCTCGCTCTGATTGGTCAAAGTGTACAGCTCATGTCCAATCAGAAATCACATACCCCAGCTTTACGTTACAACAGAATAAATATCAGTTGTTTTATCATAATAACATTTTTAAAAAGGCGTTTTCGTGTCTCTATCTTCATTTATAACTGTAACTGTCAAAACAAAACACAACACAATTATCATGTTTAAATTGTCTTACTCACCTCATCAGCAAAGCATTCTGGGTAATCATCCTCAAAGCGTGGCCATCATGTAGTTCAGTCTATAAGACACAGAAAACAAGAATAATGAGAAATATGTTGAGAGAGTAATATAGAGATTTGAGATGTAAAGTAAGTGGTGAACTAATTTCGATGTGCTGAGTGGATTTACCAATTTACAGATAATAATAATGGATTGGATTTATATAGCGCCTTATTCCCTAGGGACTCAAAGCGCTTTACAGGGTTCCAGGTTCAATTCGTTCACACACAGTCATACCGGTGGTGGTAAACTACCATAGTAGCCACAGCTGCCCTGGGGCAGACTGACGGAAGCGTGGCTGCCATTTCGCGGCGAACGGCCCCACCGACCACCACCTCAAACATACAGCAGTCATACACATTCACACGAGGCATGGTGGGTGAAGTGTCTTGCCCAAGGACACAACAACCATGACACATGTGGTCGGGCGGGAATCGAACCGCCAACCCTTGGATCATTGGCCGACCCGCTCTTCCACCTGAGCCACAGTCGCCCATGTTAAAGCTACAGTGCGTAACTTTTTCATATAAATAAATAATAATGCTGGTTACATTCAAGCCGTTGTCATATGAGTTGACATAGTTTAAGCCTATTATCAGCTCCACAAAACTCTGGTGTAGCCCCCTGACAATGGCACAGAACATAAATAAATAAAAACAGAAATGTTAGAATTAAAGTATGTTGGTTTCGATGAATGGATTTATACATTCATAGATCAAGACGAGATTTTAAAGTGGCTGACTCCAAGTTCAGTTTCGAGGGTTGACTCACTACGGGAGTCAATTTGTAATCCGATACAGCTAGCAGCCACACCCAGGATCAAATGTATGGAAGTGTGTGTATTGATAAATATTACTGCCATCGGTGTATGAGTGTGTGTATGAATGGGTGAATGTGGTAAGATATGTAAAGCGCTTTGGGGCTGAGAAAATCGGCTAGAAGGCGCTATATAAGTCAAGTCCATTTACCATTTACCATATGCTGTTGAGTTTTTTACAGTGGAAAATAATAACGCAGAATTACACCTTAAAGCCTTGGCTCTGTAAATTGGTATTTAAACAAAGGGAGCCCACGGTAGCTATAGCAACATGCCCGTTTACAGAGCCTAGGCTGTGTATTAACATTAGACTTTTTCAGCGCACACAGTACAGACAGGTAGCGGATCATGAGGAGATATTCACTGATTTCGACATAAAAAAAAAATTACATCAAGAATTCTCACTGACTACACACACACACACACACACACACACACACACACACACGCTCGCTCGCTCGCTCGCTCACTCACTCACTCACTCACTCACACACACACACAACACACACACACCACACACACACACACACACACCACACACACACACACACACACACACACACACACACACACACACACACACACACACACACACACACAAAGGCACAGACTTCACCTTTAAACATGACTCAATGGATATGCTGGAAAACTCACTCTAGCCCACAATAACAAGGTAACCTGCTGCGTTTCCCAGACACTGACCCTGGCTGTGGAGGGGGACTGAGAGAGTGGTGGGGCCTTTAACCCACTGTGGGGCTGACCCCGGGCCGGTATGGGGCTAGGCACACGCACACACACACACACACACACACACTGAGACACGCACATGCACACTGAGACACAGAGACACGCACACACACACACACACACACACAACACACACACACACCACACACACACACACAGAAACAGAGACACGCATGCACGCACACAACATTGTAACATTGTATTTTCTTTTTTTTCTTTTAAAGAACACAAACACACAGAACAAAATAAACAACTATCACTTTTCTAAGGTTAGGCCCATTTGTGTGTGCGCGCGTGTGCGCGTGTGTGTGCGTTTGTGTATGTGAGAGAGCAATGGAGCTCTGTGTGACCGCGTGGCCTAATGGATAAGGCGTCTGACTTCGAATCAGAAGATTGAGGGTTCGAGTCCCTTCGTGGTCGGTGAAATGCACCTTTAATTCAGTGATGTAATAAGAACCAAATATGCTACAGAAAGTTTCCTGTGTTATAAAAGTGTGCATAGGATTCATATGGAAGACTAACCTACATAAGTGTGTGTGTGTGTGTCTCTCTCTCTGTGTCTCTGTGTGTGTGTTTCTCTCTGTTTGTGTGTGTGTGTGTGTCTCTCTCTATGTGTGTGTGTGTCTGTTTTTGTGTGTGTGTGTGTGTGTGTCTCTCTCTCTGTGCATGTGTGTGTCTCAGTGTGTGTGTGTGTGTGTGTGTGTGTGTGTGTGTTAGACATCTCAATCAGTCATGCACCGCCATACCATTTCAGGACAGGGCTGTCACTGTGTATATACTACGGTCAGCACTAGTGTAAGCAGTTCACCAGAGGTAAACCAATACGGTTTAGTTACAAGCTATGGAGCGACACACACACACACACACACACACACACACACACACACACACACACACACACACACACACACACACACACACACACACACACACACACACACACACACACACACACACACACACACACACACACACACACACACAACACGTCTCCCCTCACACAGTGTTTACATGTATCGTATGGAGCCATATGGTGAATGCATCCCACACTCTCCCTCACACTTGTTAGGAGCCATATTTTATGTTAGTTTAAAGACTTTTAAAGATTTTTCAATTATTCTATTAAAGACCTACTTCACCGGAGGGAATATTAATGTGTATTGAACTCTGAGATCCTATGTAGTATAAATGTGCAAATTTTTTAGAAATCGCAACCCAGTCTCACAGTGAAATGTAAAATAGGTACATTGGTCCACAGCGCAAAATGTAGAGATTTCACAATACAGGCCTTGAAATTGTGAATTACCTACATTTGTTCCCCCTAT
>CM047515.1:28226739-28269239 GCA_026122265.1 Ammodytes dubius
CCCTCTCCCTCCCTCTCTCTCTCTCTCTCTCTCTCTCTCTCTCTCTCTCTCACTGTTGCTGGAGAATTACAGCCGCTGTCAGATCCAGCTAACCAAATTAGCGGTTGTTATGCAACCTGCTCGACTTGGCCCCCAGGTCAGCTTCTACATTACAGTTTGCACATAGGGAAAGGTGCTGCATGCTCTGGGCTGCTAAGCTGACCGTACATATGGCTCTTTAGATCCTTATTTAAAGCCCTTTAAAGCTACAGTGCGTAACTTTTTTCATGCAAAATGAATGTCGGTTGCATTCAAGCCATCGTCAAACAAGTTGACACAAAGTTGATTAAGCCCTATCAGCTCCACAAAACTCTCTCTGTGTATTTCTCAGTATGGCAGCGTATACAAACTGGTGTGTGTCCCCCCTGACACTGGTGCAGGAGCTCAGAAAAATCCCAAGAAGAGCCCAAGAAATGTTTCAGTTGTTGATTCTACTGCTAAGAAAAAAAAACCTGGACGTACAGCAGAAGGTATAAAAATCGTGTGAAACAACCTGTCCCTTCTTTATAAAACCATTTTGATGACATGTTCTTAGCAAGAACAAGACTCAATTTCAAATTTGTTTCTGGATAAAGTGACCCAGACTATTACAGGTAAGAGCGGAAAATCTGTGTGTGTGTGTGTGTGTGTGTGTGTGTGTGTGTGTGTGTGTGTGTGTGTGTGTGTGTGTGTGTGTGTGTGTGTGTGTGTGTGTGTGTGTGTGTGTGTGTCTATCATACCCTGTATATTGTGCGCACATCCTCTTGATACATTTCGCTGAGGTGAAAATAACAGTAATTATGGTGTTGGGGCACTGCAGGAGGCTTTCAAAGGAGTCATGACATGGCTGTGTGTGTGTGTGTGTGTGTTTTGTGTGTGTGTTGTGTGTGTGTGTGTGTGTGTGTGTTGTGTGTGTGTGTGTGTGTTGTGTGTGTGTGTGTGTGTGTGTGTGTAGGTGTGTGTGTGTGTGTGAGTGTGTGTGCGTGTGTGTGTGTGTGTAAGGTGCGTGTAAAGGTGTGTGTGTGTGTGTGTGTGTGTTGTGTGTGTGTGTGTGTAAGTGTGTGTGTGTGTGTGTCTGTCTGTCTGTCTGTGTGTGTGTGTGTGTGTTATGTGTGTGTGCGTGTGTGTGTGTGTGAGAGTGTGTAGGTGTAGGTGTGTGTGTGTGTGTGTGTGTGTGTGTGTGTGTTGTGTTGCTGGTTAATTAGAGCACTTGGCTCAGGAGGATCAGCTCTGGAAGACAACCGTCTCTGCTACGTGACAGAAAGCCAGGTGGCTCTGTGTGTGTGTGTGTGTGTGTGTGTGTGTTGTGTGTGTGTGTGTGTGTGTGTGTGTGTGTGTGTGTGTGTCTGATAAGTTGGTGGCAGTGAGAAGAGCCAGACATAAACAAACGTTTAAGTAGACAAGCACACAGACCTAAACAGACACACACAGTCACACACGCACACACGCACACACACACACACACACACACACACACACACGCACACACACACAAAACACACACACACACACACGCACACACACACCTACACACACACACACACCTTGCTAAATACGGGAGCTGCAAATGGAAGTTTGGTCACACCTGTAGAGATGACAATATCAATTCTGTCTAAATGCATTACTATACTATATATGCCAATCTCGTCTGACTTTAATATTACTGCAAATGTTCACATAGTAGTCAGCGTATACATTTTATTAGGGGTGATTTAGAATAATCGACTATTTCACGATTCAATGGGGTGACTGTGTCTCAGGTGGTAGAGCGGGTCGGCCGATGATCAAAGAGTTGGAGGTTCGATCCCCGCCCTGCCACCTGTGTCATAGTTGTTGTGTCCTTGGGCAAGACACTTCACCCACCTTGCCTCGTGTGAATGTCGATAGTTAGCCTGCTATCGGTGTATGAATGTGTGTGTGAATGGTAACGTGGGAAAGGAAAACAGGTCTCCCTTGTAAAAGAGTCTTTGGTCTCAATGGGATTTACCTGTATAAATAAAGGTTAAAAAATAAATAAAAATTAAAAATATATTACTGCAAATGTTCACATAGTAGTCAGTGTATACATTTTATTAGGGGTGATTCAGAAGAATCGACTATTTCACGATTCAATGGAAGGAGCCCTATTCAACTGGCAATCTCACAGGCAAAATGATGGATGCAAAAATTTGGTTATGGGACAAGGGTCATTATATTCTGGCTAAACGGGGAAAAGCTGAATGTCTGATTGTACATGGGATTATTATTGATAAGTCGACCATGAGCAAAACTTGCCCAATCGTAGTAAAAATATGTAAATTCTTAGCCGGGCGGGGACACCCCTACTTTTCATACTACACACAGACACGCATGGGCACACGCACACACATGCAGACGCACACACACACACACACACACACACACGCGCGCGCACGCACGCACACACACACACACACACGCATGCACACACACACACACACACAAAAATACATAGCATAGTGACTGTGGCTATATTAAATCAAGAAAAAAAACATAGCATGTGAGAGCAAGGAGTTAATAGATAGAGACAGACCGACAGACAGATAGACAGACAGACAGACAGACAGACAGACAGACAGACAGACAGACAGACAGACAGACAGACAGACAGACAGACAGACAGACAGACAGACAGACAGACAGACAGACAGACAGACAGATAGACAGACAGATAGATAGATAGATAGATAGATAGACTAGACAGACAGACAGACGGACGGACGGACGGACGGACGGACGGACGGACGGACGGACGGACGGACGGACGGACGGACGGGACGGACGGACAGACGGACGGACAGACAGACAGACAGACAGACAGACAGACAGACAGACAGACAGACAGACAGACAGACAGACAGACAGACAGACAGACAGACAGACAGATAGACAGACAGATAGACAGACCTCGTTTTCTGAACTACACAGTAAAGCCTCTGCCCTTCCCAGCCGTGTCATTGGTCAGGGAATTATTGGAGTCCTCCTCACATGGTTTAGTGAAGTCAAGCCTCTAAGAATCCTTCCCGAGGCGAGATGTTAATCTCATGTTAAGAGCATAGGTCTTAAAGACATTCTAGCACTCCTAAAGCACTCGCACGTTTAACACACTATTTCAGATTGAAAAGTATTGTTTTTTTTTGTATATTACGAACCCTGTTTTGGCCGCAAACCGATGGCATTTTTTGGAGTTTTTAATGTTTATTATTTTTAGGAAAGTCAACCGGAGTTATTGTTTAAAATAAATCATTCTACATCAACGTAAACATCTCTCCGTGCGTGCTTATCCAAAAGCCGTGTGTCAGACTATCTCTGCCTCAAAACTAAGAGGGCGAACAAAGGGTTTGCCGTTTCAGAGTATACAGCACTGTATACGCTCGTTTCTATAGCATTGAAAAGTTGTACATTAAAGCTGAGTTTGGCTGAATTACAACACATATTTGATTAAGCCCTATCTATCTGCTCCACAAAACTCTCTCTGTATATTTCTCAGTATGGCAGCGTTTTCAAACTGTTGTCAAAATCAGTGAATGTCTCCTCATGATCTGCTAACTGTCCGTACTGTGTGCGCGCATTAGAAACATCCAGCGTTAATTCACAGCCTAGGCTCTGTAAACTGGTATCTAAACAACGTGTGCCACCATATAGCTAGCAACATGCCCTGGATTAGTCACTGATTATGAAGAAAAAAAATGTTTTGACAACAAACAAACTTTCACCAGAATTGTTGACTCCACCTTTAAAAGGGACACTGTGTAACATTTTAAGTAATTTATTAACTTAAATCAATATCCTCATTCATAAATATGTCCTCAGTGGTGTAAAATCACCTCTGCCAATAATCTGAATTATCCCCCTGAGCGGAGAATTACAAATATTAATATTACATTTTGTACATTGAGTAGGCAAGTCGTATGGAGGAATCCATGTTGGTTGGAATGTCATCAGGTGCATTGTTTAGAATTTAGAATTGTTCTTGTCCTTGAAGGCCACTGTAGCTTCTGTTATTATTCTAATGGGTGGGGTTACCCAGGGAGCGTTGCATTCTAGAACTTTGTAGAACTTTCTTGATGATGTCACATTACACAGTGTCCCTTTAAACATGCAGTGTGTAATATGACATCATCAAGAAAGTTCTACAAAGTTCTAGAATGCAACACTCCCTGGGTAACCCCAACCCTTTAGAATAATAACAGAAGCTACAGTGGCCTTCAAGGACAAGAACAATTCTAAATTTTAAACGATGCACCTGATGACATTTCAACTATGACACTTTCAAGATGGCTGCACTAGGACTTGGTCCAAAATATGCAGAAATATGGACATATATGAGACCCTTTCTAAGGGAAAAAATAATAATTAAAAACATTTTTTTCAGCTATTATGCACTACATTAAAAGTAGTACTATAATTACTTTCTACACAATCTGCTAGGAAATAAAACCCAAAATTCTACACACTGCAGGTTTAAGTCGTGACAAAAATGTTTGTCCTATAATTTAGTTAATTTATGTTACCTACCACATTCTCTAACCTGTCTATTTTATTTTTTTTAAATGTTGGCATGTCTGTCGGCTCCGTGGTAAGTAGCCTACATTTAATAATAATTCATTTTATTTACAGGTGCCTTTCAAAGCACCCAAGGTCAGGACCCTAAAATATATTTAATACATATTTTACAGTCAGGCTTTGTGGTGTCTGTGGGCTCAACAAAACAAAACCCAAAATGGACATCAATTGGGAGCTTTTCTAGAAAATACAAAAAAAAAAAAAAGGCTTGCGTAATGTTTGTTTCCTGTTGGTAAACTCTGTTGATGCACAAAACACCCTCCACCCTTAACTTAAAGGGAGGAGGGCTAAACTGGAATCTCACACACACACACACACACATTTCAGGCATAAAGTATGTGGTAGACTTTGTTATGTAATCACACACACACACACTTACTTGCATTTCAGTATGTCGTAGACTTTGCTATGTAATCACACACACAACACACACACACACACACACACACACACACACACACACACACACACACACACACACACACACACACACACACACACACACACACACACACACACACACACACACACACACACACACACACACACACACACACTAGGGGTAAACTACAACCTGGTGTAGGCTGCAGTGCTACATGTTGCAATCCTTGAGGAAAGAGCAAATACTCTTAAAAAGGAACACAGAAAAAAAAGTAGTTGGGTGGCACCTGTCACATGGGCAAACTGACAGGCTCTCTAAATCCAGGTCTATGTACTCTGTATTATATTGTATAGTATTATATTGTACGTTCTTAGGAAACTCTTCTTTGTAACAGACTCTGTATATGTGTCGTTTTATTGCATTTTATTGTGTTTTTTTTTTTTATGTGAAGTGCTTTGTGACCCTGGTCTGTTAGAGGCGCTATATAAATAAACTTTACTTTACTTACTTGCTTACTTTACTTACTACAGTATGAAAAGCAAGCACAACAGCAAATAAAAGACAAAACTCCCTGAAACTGTCACTGCAACTTCAAATCAAATCAAGTCAGTTTTATTTGTATAGCCCAAAATCACAAATACATTTGTCTCAGGGGGCTTTACATTCCATACAATATGATACAATATGATACAATATGACACCCTGCCCTTACACCCTTAGCTCGGCTGAGAAAAAACTCCCAGTAAAAAACCCTTTACCGGGATTAAATTTTTTTTTAAAGAAATCTCAGGGAGTCGACAAAGTAAGGGATCCCTCTCCCAGGATGGACATACTGCAATAGATGTCTGCAAGTATCCAGTTTGAACCAGTTTAGCTTGTTAAGGAGTGAGACACATACAGCAGGCAAAATACTTTTTTTTTGTTGCTATTTTGCTTCCATAATGTGTCTTCTTTCATAGGCTACTTGTATCAATAAAAGGTCCACAATGTACAATTAGGTGTATTTAGACACAATCATGGTCTTTTTCTTTCTTTATTTTTTTAGATTTTTGGCTATTTTGCTAACATAACATGTCTTCTTTCATACTAATATCAAATAAAAAGTCCAAAATGTAGGCTACATTGAGGTTTTTATTTTACTAAACCTTGTCTGTTTGCGTTTGTATATTTCTCCTAGGGTAGGACCTATTAATGTGAAATGTCTTCATTTTTTTCTATGATCAATTTTCTCATTGTCTGTTTATTATTGAATATTTTCACCTTTAACCTGAAAAAGAATATAATTTATGCAGAGCTGCGCCTCCTCACATTAGTGTCCGAGGCTGTTCAGTAAACTGTGTCGAGAGCACAAAGATACACAGGGACGAGACTGGAAGCTGGACGATTTACTCTTCAAAATAAAGCAATAGCCTAAATAAAAACGACAATAAGAGTAGTTAGGCTACAAAAAATACTCGAGTCAGACATTGTTATAAAGAATACTGAAATTGTAGGCCTACAGACTCGTTGCTTGTACAAATATAGCCAATCTATTTGGCTGTGTGTGCAGTGCTCACAGACAAAGTGGGCTGGAATAGCAATAGGCTAAAACAATAGCATGTTAGGCTACATTTGCTTTTAAAATTATGATAGCTCTGCAACTTCGTATAATAAAGAGTAATTTGAAGGAATTTAAGAAAAGAAATAAATGCAAGCCATATTTTCGGCTGTGTGTGCAATGTAGCCTACAAAGCGGCTACTGGTTTTTAAAATTAAAGTAGGCCTGCCCTACTTTATGACAGTTCCTAAACAATAGCATGGCACATTGTGGAAGGCCTACGCATGAAGTAAAAGTCTTTCAAAACCAAAATATTTGCAATTTCATATAATTGAACAGTAAATTGAAGGAATTTAAAATAATAAACAAGTGCGAGCTTTTATTTTGAAATTATTCAGTAGAGACAGGCTACACATATTACACTTGACGCTTCAGCTGTTTGAGGAAGTCAGTCAGTCAGTGTGGTGCGATATCAAGCCGGGAATAAGTCAAAAGTATTAACCATATATTCCCCTTCTTGGTCGCATTTAAACGCTATTAAACATTAAAAATTCACTTTAACGCTATAATATCAGTGTCGTAAATGTTACTTTTACACCGAAATAAATAAAGACGTGAAAGTGAACGTAGCCTAGGTTACAGAATGGTGGTTCTAGTCGCTCGCGCTGATCAGGAAGGATTGTCACACCAAACCGTTAAAGTTAAACAGTAGACTAAAGTCGCGATTGGGACGTTTGGGAGGTTATAACCCAGTGTTTGAACATGTTAGCCTAAACAAACACACAAGCACACTCAGCATTTACTTTTTGTCTGTCTTCCTTTTCCCTTCAATGACAGCTGAATTGGCCAGATAATCGGCGAAAAGTGGCATTTTGGCGTGTGTTTTACTGAGAATTTCGTCTTTAAAACCTACTGACAGTCAAGTTTATATACATTTCAAATCACAAACGTAGCCTACACTACACACAGTTCATTTTAAACGACACCGAATAAATAACATGTTCGCTATTTGAACAGGGTTAGGCTACAACAAAAATCTACCACGGACTCAATTTGTCCTCTATAATTCCATGATAACGGAAATGTCGCACTATAAAGTAGGCGACACACACGGTAGAATATGCTGAATTCACACAAGCCAAAGCCACATAAAGAACAAGGATATTAGCGCTATATTGTTTTTTTAATAACATGGGGTGGGATTGTTGAGTTGTAGGAATGAAGTGGGGCTGACACACACACACAACACACAGACACACACACACACACACACACAACATTGACGGGAAACTTACCTGAGAGTTGGGTGCATGTTTGCCGTGCAGTGCCAGCCAGCCGTTGCCGTGTGTGTAGTGTGTGTGATGTAGCTGTGTGTGGTGTGTGTTGTGTTGTGGTGTGTTTGTGTGTGTTGTGTGTGTGTGTGTGTGTGTGTGTGTGTGTGTGTGGTCAGAGACAGGGCAGCTGGTAGTTGTAGTAGCGTCAGTGCTTGGTCGCTGTTTCCTTGTTGTCGTGGCTTCTCGGTGTTATCTTTAACAGGCTAGACGCCCTCCATTTTCGATTACCACAGTGCTACCCTGCCATGTCCTTTGCCTGCCTGCTCTCTTCTTTCTCTCTAACTCTCCCCCTCTCTCTCTCTTCTCACCTCTCCTCCTGCCTGCCTCCTCTCTCTCTCCTCACTCCCCCTTCTCTCTCTCTTTCTCTACCTCCTCTCTCTCTCACCCTCTCTCCATCTCTCTCTCTTCTCTGTCTCTCTCTCCTCTCTCTCTGTCCCTCTCTCTCTCTCTCACCCTCTCTCCATTTCTCTCTCCGTCTCTCTCTCTCTCTCTTCCCCTACTCACTCACTCACTCACTCACTCACCCTCTCTCTCCACACACACACACTCACCCTCTCTCTCACACACACACACACACACACACACACACACACACACACACACACACACACACACACACACACACATGCTATAGGCTACTGACAGCTCTAAACAGCTCAATCCAAACATGAATATGAACATTTTCAAATCAGTCAACCCGTTCAGATTCAGAATATGATTCGAACACTAACTAAGCTAAATAGCCTGTTGTCAAGATCACTTTGTGTCCAAAATCAGTGAATATCTCCAGATGGGCTAGTTGATCATGGAGAGATATATTCACTGATATTGACAAGAAGCTATTTTTGATAGCAATGGTTATCTAAATCACAGTCTACACCTACATAATGCATCTTTTTTTTAACAATATATATTTTTTTTTTTCCTTTTTTTCACAACACAATGGAAGAAAAAAAGAAAGAAAAAAGAAAGAAAGAAAGAAAAGAAAGAAAAGAAAGAAAAGAAAGAAAGAAAGAAAGAAAGAAAGAAAGAAAAGAAAGAAAGAAAGAAAGAAAAGAAAGAAAAAAAGCCAAATAGCATATGTCATAATGCATCATTCTTTATGATAAGAGGGAGGCTTATGCTAGTGTTGCTGCGTGCCAGTAATGTCACCTCCCAGATTTCAAAATTAGTTTCTGCTGAAAAACCAACAGAGAGAGAGAGAGAGAGAGAGAGAGAGAGAGAGAGAGAGAGGAGAGAGAGAGAGAGAGAGAGAGAGAGAGAGAGAGAGAGAGAGAGAGAGAGAGAGAGAGAGAGAGAGAGAGAGAGAGAGAGAGAGAGAGAGAAGAGAGAGAGAGAGAGAGAGAGAAAATAAAAAAGCTTTTCAAGTATGAATGAAAAAAAGTCCCTAAAACAGTGAGATTACATCAGAGCTGCTAGTCATTCTGAAAACAGACCAAACTCACTATGGAGTCAACCACGGGTCAAAAGTTCACACAACATATCTGGTTATTATTCATTTCAAAGCCCCAGTTATCCTTTTAGTTAAGGGGATATTTAGCTATCTTAAGGTTTTTTTTTTTTTTTAAGATTTTTTTTGTGGCATTTTTATGCTTTATTGATAGTGTAGAGACAGAGTTGAAATGGGGCAGAGAGGGGAGTGACATGCAGAGAACGACCGCGGGCTCGGAAATCGAACCCGGGTCTGCTGCTGGTCGAGGCCCATGGGGGGGGGGGGGGGGGGACGCCTACCAATGAGCTAAGGGTGCCCACATTATGCTATTTTTTTTAAGTGGTTAATGTCAGTTTTTTTAAATATATTATACAGCTTGATTTTAGCATTATCTACAATAAAAAAATACTTCTAATTATTTTTATTCAGAAAAATAAACATGCATCTCACAGACAAGGTTTAGTATTGTTGAATTCTTAATATTTATATACATTTCAAATATCTTTGTTGAAAGTTTAAATACATTGTAATGCAATATCTACTGTCAACAAGTTATCTAGTGACAAAATGAGCAGATACTGCCATCTAGTGACCGACTCAAAGTAGTGCAGCATTTCTGAAAATGAAAGGCATTGTTTGAAAAGCCCTACTAACGTCCTCCCTATACATACTCAACATGTATATACTACATTCTGTCTACTTAACGATCCATTGTGTATGTGAGATTCGTCGGACTGTTTACACTGAAGTATACAGAATCAATAAAGAATTTAAAAAAAAAAAAAACTTCTGTGTCGTTTGAAAAGACGCAATGCATTGTGGGGCGGATGAGAGTAGGAAAAGTAACCTATCGATCCATACACAAAATCTTCCTGGAAGTAAGCACTCATACGGGCATTTCTCGCCTACACAAACTCGCATACACAACCACAACATACTCAAATTGCCATCAACATTAGTATGAGTAGGACGTTAGTAGGGCTTTTAGTATGAGTAGGACGTAAGGAGGGATTTTAGTATGAGTAGGAAGTTAGTAGGGCTTTTAGTATGAGTAGGACGTTAGTAGGGCTTTTAGTATGAGTAGGAAGTTAGTAGGGCTTTTAGTATGAGTAGGACGTTAGTATGGCCTTGAGCAGGAGTAGGACGTTAGTAGGGTTTTTAGTATGAGTAGGACGTTAGTAGGGCTTTTAGAATCAGTAGGAAGTTAGTAGGGCTTTTAGTATGAGTAGGACGTTAGTAGGGCTTTTAGTATGAGTAGGACGTTAGTAGAGCTTTTAGAATCAGTAGGACGTTAGTAGGGCTTTTAGTACGAGTAGGATGTTAGTAGGGCTTTTAGTATGAGTAAGACGTAAGGAGGGCTTTTAGTATGAGTGGGACGTTAGTAGGGCTTTTAGTATGAGTAGGACGTTAGTAGAGCTTTTAGAATCAGTAGGACGTTAGTAGGGCTTTTAGTACGAGTAGGATGTTAGTAGGGCTTTTAGTATGAGTAAGACGTAAGGAGGGCTTTTAGTATGAGTAGGACGTTAGTAGGGCTTTTCAAACACAGCCTGAGTTTCATAATAAAGTCAGACAAGTCAAAGACATTAAATTAAATAGATTTTTTTATTAGCAAACAACAGATGATAAAAATCCGTCAGCTTATTACAATCAATCAACACCATATTTATATCAGGACTCTACTCTTAACCTTATTTATTAATCTTACATAATGTCTTGTACCACAACTCAAATCCAGATAGGCTATATTACTCCCCACAAAATACCATGACAAATGGATGAGGATAAAAGCAAAAATTCTCTACCAAATTCCCCTAATTAAAAGGGCATATCAGTAATCAAAAAGCAGTATAGGATTATGTTCTATATGTTTAGGTTGAGGAGTTAGAGTCTGTTAATTTCCACAAAGGCAATTATTTGTTTGAAGTCAATATAAGTGCTTTTTAAGGGGCTAAAGTTTGGTGGATAAAATGCTTTTTTTTTTTTTTAAAGGTAAAATGCTATCTAGAAAAGGGGTTAATACATCCATTCTGGTACTAGCAAATTTCGGACAAATTAGATATTTTTTTTGGGCCTTATGTTACGAGCCTTGATCTTGCCTCTTGCTTTTATATCCATCGCATCCCGTTTGTTTTCATTTGGAGGCACCGTCGATGTGACGTCACTTCCGGTGCGCACTGGATTGTGGGTCAGAATCGCACCCAATAGGATGCTGTTTTCAACACTAAAAATCTCGGCCGGATCAGATGTAGTAGACATCTGGGTATTTCTAACCATCCTAAATCTGACCACAAGAATCGGGACATCCTAAATCTCCTTTCTACCGTGCTAAATAGTAGATAGCATGGGGATTAGAACGCAGGGTTATTTTCCTAGTAGGTCAAAAATTATGATTCCCATATTGTCTGGAACGCAGCATACTTATACTACATTCAGCTCTTTTCTTGTGAGTGTCACTGTTGATTTTGTTTCAAGCAAGTTTGAGTCAATTAGGTCTCCAAGGCAACTAGTGTGATTACCAACCAGAATTCTTCAATCAACATATCCGTCAATCATCAGATGTAAGTTGTCCAATCGTGAACATCGTGGGAACAGGTGGCCATTTTTTTGGATTTTGTAACCCAAATGCATTGTCCATCTTCACGGCCAAGTGTTTGATGTTCTAGTGCGTTTCTTCTCGTCTCAGTGGACTTCACAGGTTACTCTTCCATTTGGGTTCGCTGAAGACTCGCTCACTGAAAGGAAATAAAAATAGCAAATGTAAAGTCAGTGAGTTACAATAACAAAAAAATGTAACATAAGTAAATGTTTAAGGAAAGGAGGGGAGATATTGTTTATTCTAAGATTTATTTACGTTAAAACAACCTCTTGTTTAAGTACTCTTAAACAAAGCATGTGTGTTTCAGTGTGTTACAGTTTTACAAATAGGGCTGCAACTATACAATTATTTTTTGTTCAGTGTGTTACAGTTAACAACCTAAAAATAGAAACAAGAAAGAAATATTTGATCTTACAGGAAGGAATGAAACCGGAATATCCATTGGCAATGTAGCACATTATATTGTTGTGTGTTTCTGTATGACCTGCATTTTATACTCTGCATTTAATACTTTACATATCTCAGTTTAAAGCCTAACTTTTTTAAAACAACAACAGCCCCTGCAATCACTTTTCATTGCCACATAACACCAAAATCACCTATCCAAATTATACAGCCCCGGAAAAATTAAGAGACCAGTTTGGAGATTTTCTTTTAAATCTTGATCTTGAAAATGCTCTAAATGACATTTTTTATTGTGAATTTGGTAGAATGTTGTCAGTAGTTTAATTATAAAGTCTAAATGTTCATTCTATTCAAACATATGTCTTTAAATAGTAAAACGAGGGGACATGAACATTTGGAGTGGTCTCTTAATATTTTCCCGGAGCTGTATGTCTATTGAGAATATACTGAATTGACCATTTGATACTAATGAAATGTCTTTAGCCAACACTAAAGCTAAAACATGCTCCCAGTATTTTTGCAGTGGTAGAAAGTAAGGAGATCACATACCCAGACTGATCTTTCCTTCTTTCTCCAGTTTCTTCAAGTGATGCACACAGGTTGACATTTGCTGCTTGGTGCAGGTGTTCTGGCGTTTCCTGGAAGTAAGAAGGATCCGTTAATTTTCTCACAAAAAAATAAATTAATATTAAATTAGAATCGACTATGATCAACTCTGTGTACTGTACACAGATGGGCTATGTTCTTTCAGGTGAACCTCTATAGACTCATCCTAGTGTTAGTATCATCATAACATGGTTTTATTTGTTTGATGGTAGCAGTGATTTTATGTTGTGTACTGATTATCTATTTTCAATTTTTTTTTTGAATATAGATTTTTGTGGTTGAAAAAAGAAAAGCAATTGTTTACATTTATTGTAAGATATTGCCAAATGTGCATATTAATAAAAAAAAAAAAAAAAGTAATGTTTGAAAACTAACCCTGCGTTCCAATCCCATACTTCTCTACTATTTAGTACATCACAAAAACGTCAATTGTAGTATGGCCCACTAACTCCAATAGCATCTTGGAGTATTCTTCTTTATTCTTGACCTTTCTCGACATAATAAAAACAAATCTTATATCTGATTTTTTTCTCTCTCCTGTGGCCCTAAAACTCTTCTGTACTTTAGTATGTAGTGTAGTAAAAAGAAAAAGTATGTGATCTGGAATGCAAGGGAGAGTCTCCGGTCTCAATGGGATTTACCTGTATAAATAAATGTTTAAAAGGTCCCATATTATGCTAAATGCACTTTTTAAATGTGTTCCAACATATCCATGCGTCCACGGTGTGCCTAGAGACTGCCAAAATATTAAAGAAAATAACAATCTCTCCTTTTCTCACTCTCCCCTTTTCTGAAACCCCCACCCCTCCCCCCAAAAACACTCCAGTCAGAATTATCCCCTTTTCTGACCTCACAAACCGTAAAGCCAGAAGCTTCCACTGTGCAGCCCACACCCCTATTTCTTATTGGTCCACGGCCCTGACAGACAGAGGGCGAGGCGTATCTGGCTTCGCTTCCGGACAGGGGGCGGGGAGAGCTCAAAGATTGTATATTTACGAGGGGACCTGCAACTCTTTTTTTTAAAATAGGCCATTGTGAGATTAGCTGAACATCAGCATAGTACAATAAATTATCTGAAAGTTTTTTTCAGCAAACAATTAAAGAAAAACGTATTAGGGACCACTAAGACCATATAATATGGTGTATAATAGAACCGAAAAGTGTATAATATGGGAGCTTTAAAAAAAAAACAGGTTTGAGTCCAGACCTTATAAACTATGTATCTTGACGAGCTCTGTGATTGGTAACGTGGGAATGGGAACAGGTCTCCCTTGCAAAAGAGTCTCCGGTCTCAATGGGATTTACCTGTATAAATAAAGGTTAAACCCCCCCCGCCCCCCCCAAATAAATAAAGTTTAAGTCCAGACCTTATAGACTATCTTGACGACCTCTGTGAATGGTATAAATAAAGGTTAAAGTTATTTATTTCTTTGAGTTTTTTGTTCCATATTGGTTGTTTGTTTTTGTTTCTTGTTGTGTGTGTTTGTGTTTCTGTTTCGTTTCTGCTTTTTTTGACGTTGTGTATTGTTTTGTGTGTTGATTTCTTAATGCAGGACTGTTTGTGATTGGGTGGGATATGGGTGGGGCATGGTCGGGAGGGAAAAAAGGGGAAAAAAATTAATAATCCATTGTATTGCAGCTGCTTGATACTTTGTGATTTAAATAAAAAAACCTTTGAAGAAAAAACAGGTTTAAGTCCAGACCTTATAGACTATTTTGACCAGTTCCATGGAGGAGAACGGTTTCCCCGCTCCGCTCTGAATGGCTGAGAGGATCTGTTGCTCGCGCTGCTCCCGGTGGCTCATGTAGAAACTGATCTTAGAGGACGCGTTCTCTACCACGGGACCATGACCTGGAGGAGGGAGGGAGGGAGAGGGAGGGAGGGAGGAGAGGAGAGGGAGGGAGAGGAGAGAGAGAGAGAGAGAGAGAGAGGAGAGAGAGAGAGAGAGAGAGAGAGAGGAGAGGAGAGGAGGGGAGGGGAGGGAGGGGAGGAGAGAGAGAGAGAGGGAGGGAGAGAGAGAGAGAGAGGGAGAGGAGAGAGGAGAGGGAGGGGGGAGGAGGAGGGAGAGAGGAGGGAGGGAGGAGAGAGAGAGAGAGAGAGAGAGAGAGAGAGAGAGGAAGAGAGAGAGAGAGAGAGACAGAGACAGAGAGAGACCACACACACAGACAGAGAGACAGAGAGAGAGATAGACAGACAAACACACAGACAAAGAGACAGACAGACAGACACACACAACAAGATGATTAGTCAAAAAGTTGATTAAGGGCATCAAGCACAGATGCAACAAATGACGTGCTTCTCTTCTCAAATGGGAAGGTTTGCTTCTTTTGATGGTTTGATATCATTATTGATCAATGTTGGCCTGTTGGTCAGACAAAATGAGCTATGACATCACTTCTGACATTTTAATAATTTTTTTTTTTTACATTTAATCCAACAATGAATCAGACACTAAAATAGAAATAAAATAAAATATGTATAATACCTGAAAGTATTATTGCAGCTATACAAATTATCTGAGGTATTTTCAGAATAGGTGAATTTGTGTAGAAAAAAAAGAAATTAGAAGCACATTGGTGACTGGAAAGTCTATGGTTCAACTGGATGTGGACTAGCAAGATAGCTGTGTTGGAGTATGTTGGCACTACACCATTCTCTACATTCTTACTCCCCTTCATGAGTCCCTCCCTCTGAGGTGCCCTTGAGAGGGGAAGTTATTCCCACCACTGCCCCCGTAGGGTGCTACCAACACTAAGGTGCTCTTGGCTTGGACATAAATACACCACAACTCCCAGTAGATCAGAGCGAGGTTGGACTAGGCAGCGTTTCTAAATAAAGACTGGAAAAAAATCTTTTTCTCTCTTTTAGTATGAGTAGGACGTTAGTAGGGCTTTTAGTATGAGTAGGAAGCTAGTAGGGCTTTAGTATGAGTAGGACGTTAGTAGGGCTTTTAGTATGAGTAGGACGTTAGTAGGACTTTTAGTATGAGTAGGACGTTAGTAGGGCTTTTAGTATGAGTAGGGCGTTAGTAGGACTTTTAGTATGAGTAGGACGTTAGTAGGGCTTTTAGTATGAGTAGGACGTTAGCAGGGCTTTAGTATGAATAGGGCGTTAGTAGGGCTTTTAGTATGAGTAGGACGTAGGACGTTAGTAGGGCTTTTAGTATGAGTAGGGCGTTAGTAGGGCTTTTAGTATGAGTAGGACGTAGGACGTTAGTAGGGCTTTTAGTATGAGTAGGACGTTAGTAGGGCTTTTAGTATGAGTAGGACGTTATCTACCATCAATAGATAGTGTATCTCATAGAAATGGAACCAACACGATCCAGTATTTGTACCGGGTGCATATAGTGTATAAAGATGGGACCAATCCATAACATTATCGGTATATGTGCACATACGGCCGTAATTCACCTTTTGGATATCAGGAAGACGTCACTGATCCACGTTCTGATCCATATTCCATAGTCTGATCAAGTTAATCAGGTTAGCTTTTAATTCAAATATTTACTTTAAAAACCTTGTATCTATAATTGTATGCATTCTTCGTAAATATTTTAAAGTGCTATGGGGTTAACTAAAGGTTCTCGAAATCTGTTTTATAAAGAAAATTGCCAAAAAATAATCTTAAAAATTAAAAATGTGGGGGTGCCTTTAGCTCAGTTGGTAAGGCGTCCCCCTCCCGGGCCGGGCCCAGCAGAAGACCCGGGTTTGATTCCCACCCGCGGTCGTTCTCTGCATGTCACTCCCCTCTCTGCCCCATTTCAACTCTGTCTCTCTGCACTGTCAATAAAGCATAAAAATGCCAAAAAAAATATCTAATAAAAATGTGCCTGTGTGTGTAGGTCAGTGCACTCACCGGGGTAAATGAGTTCTGCCTGAGAGTCCAGTAGAATCTTGAGGCTCTTCATGTAGTCGTGGAGATCCTCGAACACGGCCGTCCCCTCCCCCAGGATACAGTCTCCACTGAACAGCGCCCGCTCCTCCTCCAGCAGCAGGGACATGTGGTCGTCTGTGTGCCCCGGCGTGAACAGCACTCTGGGGGGGGAAATAAGTATGATAAGGGTGGTTCTTTGATTAAAATTGGTTCTTTGTTCAAAAAATAAATAAAAAATAAAATAAAATAAAATATAATTTAAATTTAAATTGAATAAAAATTAAAAAAAAGTAATAAAAATAAATAAAAAATAAATATATTATTTTTATTTTTTTTATTTAATTTAATAATTATAAAAAAAATCAAATACAAACAGGCATTTTTTTCATGTAAGACTTCACAAATTATTCCAAGCAAAAGCAGCATACTTTAGGAATAAAATAAATAACAACAGTGTGTTTGTGTGTGTCTGTGAGTGCTTGTGTGCTAGTGTGTCTATGCGTGTCTGTGTGTAAGAGTGTGTGGGTTTGTGTGTGTGTGCCTGTGTGTAAAAGTCTGTGTGTGTGTGTGTGTGTGTGCCTGTGTGTAAAAGTGTTTGCCTGTGCGTGTGCCTGTGTGTGCACATTCCTGAGCGCATTCAACTGAAGGAAAACAATGGGGGCCTGTGTGACCGCGTGGCCTAATGGATAAGGCGTCTGACTTCGAATCAGAAGATTGAGGGTTCGAGTCCCTTCGTGGTCGGTGAAATGCACCTTTAATTCAGTGAGATAACAGGAACCAAATATGCTACAGAAAGTGCCCTCACTTATAAAAGTGTGCATAGGATTCATAAGGAAAACTATTCCCTAAATGTGGGCTAGTCTAAACATTTAGCTCGGGGGCGCCATCTGGTGGCGCAGATCCGGCAGCACATTGTTGTGTTGAATATAACGATACTATTATATTTGATAGGCCCATATACATATTATATATGTAGGTTTAATATTAGCCTACTATATAGCCTAATATAGGCCTATGCTAATTTCATATTTAAATGTATGTTTTTCAAAGGGACACTGTGAGGACCCCCAGACCCACTTTCACCCACTCTAACTCAGCCACATCCATAACACCAAGCTCATTCGCCACTTCCAGGCCGGCCCCCGGCCGTGTGCCTGAACCCAGCCCCGCTAACAGTGACTCTTGGTCGGCCAAACTTCATCCAGAATGCCCCGCTGTTTCACAACCTCCGGCTCCCGGCATTACGCCTCAACCCAGCCCCGCCAACCGTGACTCTTTGTCGGTGTTGGTCGGGGTCATCAATATGTTCCCACAGCCTGTTGGTCCCACCACAGCCCTATGTTTTCCTGAAATTGGCGATTATGTTCAGGCATCACAGCTCGGTGGTTAGGGTTAGGGTAAGGTGACAGGGAGAGGTTAGAAAATGGAGACACACACCCAATCTCACACACAGAAATAGGCTACTATTTGGTTAAAAATGTAGGGACACAACCGCACTTCATTCAGAACTCCCCGCAGGTTCACAACCTACAGTCACGGGCTACGTGAAATCCGAGCAGGGTTAAACGTTTAAACCCTGCCCACATTTAAGCAACATTTAAACTCCTCCTCGACCTGCAAGCTGCAGTCAGGGGTTACCGAGTCTAGAGCTTGTGAAGACTCAGTAGGAACACAATAGGACACTATATGACCGCGTGGCCTAATGGATAAGGCGTCTGACTTCGAATCAGAAGATTGAGGGTTCGAGTCCCTTCGTGGTCGGCAAAATGAACCTTTAATTCAGTGAGATAATAGGAACCAAATATGCTAAAAAAAGTCCTCACTTATAAAAGTGTGCATAGGATTCATATGGAAGACTGACATACTGAATTAATACATAAAATACCACCACAATATTCGATTTTTTAAACAGTGCACAATCAAGTCCTGTTTTTCCTTTATATATCACAATCAAATCCAAATGTGGGACAGCTTTTTGCGGGCTTCATGTAACACCCATAGATATAAAAGAATTTTAAACCAGAATATTTCAATACATTTCAACAAATATTGTTAATAATTACCTTGAGAAAGATTTTTTTTAAATAATAGTATTTATGAATATTGTTTCCAGATTAAATTGCATTAAAAGTGAACTGACAGGGCGCTCCGGTGGTGTAGTGGATAGAGCGTGTACCATATCGGCTCCGGCCTTCTTTTGCAGTGGTCGCGGGTTCAATCCGACCGTGGACCTTTACTGCAGGTCATCCCCCCCTCTCTCTCTCTCATCTCTCTCTCTGTCTCCCCATTTCTAACTCTGTACTGTCTAATAAAGCTTGAAAAGGCCCTAAAAATTATCTTAAAAAAATAATGAAAAATGTATGTATGACGTATATATAAATTGTTCTCAACAAAAGATAATTGTTTACTCAAATGTAGGCTTTTTTTTTAAAATAAATTCAGTCTCAAAAATGTGTGTGATTCTATTAATAAAGCTGGAAAATGCCAAAAAAAATAAACTTTAAAAAAAAAGTGAACTAACTTGAGTGTGGCGCCCTCCGTTCGAACCACGTCTCCATCCTTGAGGTAAGTGAAGCTTTTGTTTCCGGCTGTTTCTGTGACGGGGATCGAGCGAGGAAGTTTACTGACCAGGACCTCAGGACCTGCAGGGCGCAACACACACACAAATAAAAACACTTTTTGATTGGTAATGGTGTATGTATTTCTCTGTCCTTTCTGAACTCTACAAAATGATTTACAGCACTGGCAAAATCATGAATAATAACTATTTAAAAATGGTTTTAGTTTTGTGATGATCATCAGAGGAAAAATAAAACCGTTTAATTCAAATGTAAGAGTTCTACGTAGTTTTGACGGCTCACCTTCAACATAGTCTACGGTCTCAATGGGACTTACCTGTATAAAAAAAGGTTAAACAAAAAAATAAATAAATAAATAAATCATTAAACTTATTACCAGTGACGTCCCTGCATATATCCTCCACCCCTCCGACGTGGTCTCTGTGCCAGTGAGTGAGTACGATTTCCTGGATGCTCGTGTTGAACTGACTCAGAGCCTGTTTCAGAGAGCTGATGTACTCGGGCACCGCGGAGTCTACAGTGTCTATCAGCACGCGCCTAGAAATCAAGTTCAAGTCAAGTTACTTTATTAGTACACGGAGGTAGATTTTGTTTGCATAGTCAATAGAGCAGACAACACAGACACACACACACACACCACACACACACCACACACAACACACACACCCACACACACACACACACAACACACCACACACACACACACACACACACACACACACACACAGCAGTCTCCAGTGTCTATCAGAACTCGCCTGGAAATACAGTTCAAGGAAACAAATCGTTACATTTGGTCATTCCATACAAGGAAAAAGCTTGAAATATAATGAAGAATAGTTCAATGAATTTGTTGAGTACATTTTTGCAATAGGTTATGTATTAGCCTATTGTTTGTGATATGCAACATGTCAGTGCAACTTCCATTCTTTATTCCATTCTCCTACAGAGGTGAAAACACAAAAAATTCAAATATTTTGAATGGAATGTGGCTTAGTGTTGCCTTAATTGACTATTTTTACTAGGTTTATTGTTTTAATTTATTTCTTTAATGTTTTGACTTTGCATAACACATAGATAGGCTACTGAATAAGGAGTTTTTTTTGTTCAGGGTAGAATTGTGTTGGGTTCTTATTTGTAAATAATATTGTATGCAAAATGTTATGTAACTTACAACTTCCATACTGTAGGCTATATGCCGAATTAACCAGTGAAATACATTATACATACACAGTCTTGATTCGCTATGTATTTGAGCCTATAAGAATGAAAACACAACACAATTCTGAAGATTTTGAATGGACTTTGGCGGGTTGCCTTTCTACACGAGCTAGACTAGGGCAAAGGCTACGACAGCTGCATTGACCTCAAACATATCTCTCACTTTATTGGTCAAATAGTCGTCCCACACACACTAATATAACACTAATAAATAAAAAACATATGATATAGCTGAAGCATTAAGCGATAGATTTTTTAAGCATAATAAACTCTAAGTACCTTTCCCCAGTGCCGACAAGATATTTGAGTTCGTTCCTATCATGTTATTGATCAATAGTCGTCCACAAGCACACACACATTCTACTAATATAAAAACATATATAGCTAAAGCATAAGCAATAGATTATTAAGCATTATTAAACTCTAAGTACCTTTCCCCAGTGCCGACCAGATAAGTGTTGGTTCCCTGCAGGGTCATGGGTCCGGGGTTGCAGCCCAAAATCCGGATGACTCTCGCAGAAAGCTGCTCCATGCGAGGAATAACCGCACTCATGGCTGGGCGAGCTGTAACAACGTTATATTCAATATAAAAAGTGCAAGAAAGAAGGAATACAACTCGCGTCAAACAGGACATGACACAGAAGACACTGTTTACTTCCTGTATATGTCAGACGGCAGCCTTCAAAATAAAAGTCCCGAGGCTAAAATGTGTTTTAAATAAAGGAAAATTGTAATGGCCTACTAAAATGGGCTACAAAATGCAATAATAAAAGTGCAAGAAAGAAGGAATACTACTCGCGTCAAACAGGATATGAAACAGAAAACCTGCATGAAGACAATATTTACTTCCTGTATATGTGTCACACGGCAGCCTTCAAAATAAAGGTCCCAAGGTTAATTTATTTTGTAATGTTTTAATGGCTTACTAATAGAATATTAGGCGTCTAATACAACATGTAGTGTTAGGTCAATTAAATTAAAATAAATCATAATTTTGGTTATTTTTCATATTATATTTTAAATGGTGGTATTTCACACGGCAGCCTTCAAAATAAAAGTCCCGAGGTTATAATTTGTTTTAAATTACAGGAAATTGTAATATAAAATTGCCTACTAACATTTAGCCTATGGTATGCGTATAATATACCTTGTATTGTTAGTTAAATTAAAATAAAACAAATCATATTCTTAGTTATTTTCCACATTATATTTTGTGTAAGTTAGCAAGTGCAATACGTAACAGCCAATCAAATCGGCCGCCGTAGTGTCGCTAGCGGGAGATAGGAAAAAAAAGAAACACGAGCGGTTAGTGGAAAATAAACAGCAATCAAGAGTAAAACCAGAAGAAAATAAGCAATTCCTGTGAAGTATAAGCCTTATTTTTTCCTTTCTTTTGGAGAACTATACCTTTTTTTTTCAGTCAATGGATTCAGTTTTTTTTTTGTCCATTGGAGGATTTGGTGAGTTAAACAATATTACAAGTGCTGATTAGCATGTTTAGCTAATGCCTGTTGTTCTGACTTAGCTAAGTTAAGAAACAGTAAGCTATACGTTTTAAATTGTATTAAAAAATGTTGTGTTGTAAAGTAAAATTAAGCAAATCATGGTCAATATTAGCCTGGGTTTAAGTAAAGTGAATAGCGTCAACATTTTAGGGTGCAGTACTGTCCAGCGTAGCTTTAACGGGGAGTTTACCCGCCCGTAGACCTTCTGTCTGTTGCATTGTCTGTCGTCTGCGTGGCCAACGTAGGTAGGGAGGTCAGGTCAACTGTAAGATAATAACAAAGACTGAATGGATGCTTGTTATTAAAGGTAAAAAATATATTTCTTAAATCTAAAATAGGTGGGGTTACATGGGAGTAATATCATATACTCATTGAGTTAGGCCTATATGATATTTGAGTATATTGAGTTTGTTTTCTTATGTGTATTCACATTTTATATATTTTTTCTCAAGTTGTGTGACACTGCACTTTCGTCACTGTAATAGTTGTGCATCACAAATTCAATCTTTTAATTATTGAAGATGTATTAATCAAGATGGAGGTAAAATCCATATGAATAAAATAATCTAAATATAAGACTCTACTAGGGTGGAATGAAAATTACAAGACATAAAACAAATAGTAAGATGGTGACGTGGCTATGACCTATGATTTGACATCAAATTAACTGGAACCTAGATTTCAAAATAGAAAACTAATAAGTGTTAGCTGAGTTACAATATTATAATAATATAGCGAGTTACAAAATGTTTTGTAGTGAAAAAAAAAACATCCCTGCGTAGGAATTGTACTTTGCTTTACTGGCGAAAGGTTGGCGGCCAAGCATGACTATTAAAGCCCTACTTCACCGGTTTGAATATGAAGGTGTATTGAATTCTGAGATCCTATGTAGTATAAATGTGCAAAAAAAATTAAAATTGGTTCATCCTAGCCTGAGAAAAGGCAGAAAGAGTGTTTTTTTTAACCCTATATTTCTCTTTCTCGTGACATCACAGAAAGAGAAATATAGGGTTAAAAAAAAACTTACTTTGTAAATATTACTGTGATGTCACAGTAAAAGACATCACAGTAATATTTACAAAGTAAGCTAATGAGGTATCTACTGTTTTATATCTACGGATAAAACCTGTATGAAGATAAAAGTCCTTAGTTTATTTATAATATTTGTTTCACTAAAGTATGTTTTTTGCTCTGTAGTAAACATGCCAGGTTTTCTATGTGGATATCGCTTGGTGTTGACGTTTTTACTGGATCTGGGAAAACAAGATGGCGACTAGGAATACCCGTACTAGGAAAGACCTGAGAGACACCATGCTACAGCGATCCAAACTGCAGGACCTCTGTGCAGTTTCCAGGGAAAGGGGCCCTCTACAGTGTGGTAGGACCAGGTTATTTACTGTATATTTATTTGTGATGCAGCCACCACTGCCGATTTGCAGGCCACCACCACTTAAATACATATAAACACATTAATACAATAAACAATAAATAATTTTAGTGGTTGCCTAAAACTGCGCATTCAACAACTTTGTTACGGTTTATTTTAACATGTAATAACCGAGTAGTCCATCGTTTCGCTGTTGCGTGCCTAAATATGTCCGCATCCGGAATGGAAGAAGAGGAAGATCATTTAAATTTTTCTTGGAGACATTTCTTCCTGTCTGAAGAGTGTCGGTGTCAGGCGGTGATCTGATACTTGAACAGGTAGATATTGTTTCTTTTGCATTTCTTAAAGTGGTTGCCTAAATAAGTGTAACATCCGTGTAATTGGTTACAGATTTGCAGCTATATCTCGTAGAATACATTTTTAGAATCAGGTTTTTCTAATTTATTTATTTTAAGAATATTAACTTATTTCATTGTATTGTCTTAAAATGTATAAATTGTGCTCAACAAATCTTCCCTGGGTAAATATATTACATATTGCACATTTTGAGTGTTTGCGTAAATTGTGTGTTTTTCTTTGTGACCACATTATGCATCAGCTTTCTCAGCATACCATAGTTTGTTCAGGGGGAAATGCAGAAGCCAGCTAGATTGTATTTACTGAGAATGCTGCTATTATTTTTCGGCGAGCCTCCTGAGGTGTTTTGGAGCAGCGCGTCGGTGTTGGGATGTGTGGCTGTTGTAGTCTGTTAACACGCTCTCCGAAAGTAGATGCGGGATGTTTGGCCCGGGCCTTAATGATTTAAATGAATATGAACATGTTGCTTTTCAGGTGTCAATTCCTTCTGATGTTGATTGTGATTTCACTGAGTGCAGCATTCCATATGGATAGTATATGCTACAACTAAACTAAACTATAAAAACATTTCTAAATTACTTCTGTACTGGAAAATGGCGGAGTAACTTTAGCTGTGATGGTGCAATAGATCAACCACAGCTGTCAGTAACCCTAATCAATGTTCTTTGTTTAACCAGGTAAATATTAATTGAGAATCTATTTTCCAAGAGTGACTGGCCGAGATAGCAGCATGGCTGTTTTAGATGCAAATAATTACAATCAAAATAAATTCAAAATCAAATATAATTAAAACAACAAGTTTTTCTCATCGATGAAACAATAAAAATTCGATTTAATTTAATCTTGCAGTATCTTAAGTATATGTTTTATAGTTGTATACAATACAATTTATATTTTCTTATTTTGAAATGGTAATATCAAGATTATGTCAAAAATTAATTGCTTGGTGCAACTTTGGAAATGTGAATTAGACCTCTTCCAAAGGTGCAGTTGTGTTTTTAATGTCTCTAAAATCTGCATTTTTTAGAAAATGTTACACACAATTATTTGTCAACATAATCAACGTTAAATTAGCATATAAACATATGATAATACATTTAGTGAAGTTCATATTAAAATGTTGGCTAACTAATTGAAATCTAGTTGGCACTCTGTTTATAAAATTAGAGACAGCAGGGGGAGCTAGAACAACACACAAACTGAATTAAGAAACATGAACATGGAATTTGAATAGAAAAGAGGAAAATTTAGTTAACCTCAATGTTCTCAGCACTTTGGATGAACTGAATAAAACAACAATAAAACCTTTTGTTCAGTTTTTTTATTCGGGATTTAAACTTTGATTACACATCCCATCAGTAAGTCAATGGTCAATGATTTCATGTACAGATTCACTTCAACCCACAAGCTGTTTGTTTGAGCAGAATCTCAGCTATGTCAAAGAAAATAAAAAGTAATCTCCTCATTGATAATAATCATGATAATAAAACTTTTATAAAACCTCATAGTTACTCATTTACCTAGATTATAACAACATATTGCCCTCCAAACAAATAATGTTAATGTTATTATAGATTATAATTTTCTTTATTCCTTTTTTTCTTTTTACAAATGTACAAAGTGCTTAGAACCAAATATGGAGGATTAAAGCACGGTCGGGTCCTTTCTGTCTTAAGACCCATACAGTAGAAGAGAAACAATAAACTACTAATACATCAATACAAATATTAAACACGTTTCATTGTTCATGCAGAGAAATGTCAGTTCAGCTAAAATAAAGTCCCCATGAGCAGTGATAACCTCCGAGGCTAAACAGACACAAAAAGACACTCAAACATTTACACAACAACAAAAGAGAAAATGTCAAAGTCCCACCCGTCATGTATGATTGACAGCTGATATCTACGCAGTGAATAAATGCCACAACAATGGCTCTCAGCAACAAGCAGGTACACAAAATAAGTTTTAGGGTCAAAACACAGAGTTTAACTACTGTCCCTTAAATGACTTCTGCTATTTGAGTTTAATGAACTCAGCATTGGCTCCATACCAGAATTTAAACCCAACCGCTAGAGAGGCTGAGTGAATCTGGTGTGGTGTCTGTGGATGAGAGTCATGGTTTCAGAGAGTGTAGAAGGACAAAGACCTGCACTGTGATCCAGGTACACTCCTATTCTGAGGTAACAATAACCGAGGATAATAGACTCCTTGTATAAAATTTTACAACCATCATTTTTACAATTTAATTCCCGAGTTGAGTCGTTTCTCCAAATCTATTTTATTCTTGCCTATCGACTAATATATAAACTTTCCTGTTCGCGTTGTATTTAACCTCCCAGTAACAACATCCAGTCAGACTCTCTTTACTCAGGACCTCACGACACTCAATCGGTCTGGGTGATCAGGATAAGGCTGTTTTTTCTTGTTATTGTGGCTTTTCTGTTCCCCTCAGATAATAACAGCTGTGCTTTGACTGTATTTGGATCCATTGTGATTTACATGAATATTTTAAGAAATCATCTCTGGTGTTGGCTCTAGTCGTGACAGCAAAACGTCCACTTCAGTACCTCTCAGTGAGATTTTTGTCAATGTCTCTCTGAGATGTCCTGTTGTTTATCTCTGGTTTCTAACACAGCGTGTCACATGCTCAAAGAAGCTAAGGGACGGAGGTCGATGCTGGATGAGTGTGTAGCTTCACTGACTGGTGGCAGTGAGCGGTAGTTGTTAGAAACTGGTTGTGATCCTCTGTGAGTGACAGCGTCTTCAGCTCAGCGTCTTTCCTCTTCAGCTCAGTGATCTCCTGCTCCAGCTTCTCCTGAAGCTCGTTCAATCGACTCACTACAGTTTCCTGCTGGAATCTGACCTGCTGTTTAACCTCAGAGCTTCTTTTCTGGATGAAGCCTATCAGCTCTGTGAAGGTCTTCTCACTGTCCTCCACTGCTTTATCAGCAGAGCGATTGATAGCCTCCACCTCCTGTTGAAGCAGCTTCACATCTTTCTCTCTGTCCTGGATTCTCTGCTGGATTTTTTGTCGACCCTTCTCAAGCTCTTTCTCCCTCTCAGTCCTTTCTGCTGCTGTTGACACTATCTTCATCACCTCATCATGACAAGAGCAGAGGTTTTCCTGGAGCTTCTTGGAGGGGTCCACAAGCTTGTGTTGTTTTAATGGAGCCACATTGTAATGAGGCTGGATGTGATTCTCACAGTAAGATATCATACAGACCACACAAGTTCTGTAGGCTTTCAGTTTCCTCCCGGTGCAGAAATCACAGGCCACATCTTCAGGTCCAGCGTAGCAGTGATCAGCAGGAGCAGCTTGGAGTCCAGTCTTCTTCAGTTCCTCCACTACAACTGCCAACATGGTGCTTTTCACCAACACTGGCCTCGGGTCGAATGTCTGCCTACACTGAGGGCAGCTGTAGCTTTCAGTGTCATCCTCTTCATCCCAGTGTGTGTTAATACAGTCCATACAGTAGCTGTGTCCACAGGCGACAGTCACCGGATCCTTCAGTAGATCCAGACATATCGAACAAGAGAAAGTTTCATGGTCCAGCGGAACTCCTTTCTCTGCCATTTTATCTCTCAATCTCAGCGACTGTTTACCTGCTACTCGTTTGAGTTTGGATCTGACCAAGTGTGTGTGCAGTTAATGGGGACTGTCAGCTCAAACATGTTGGGTCAACCCATATTCAATCTGTAGATATGAAGGGGAGGGAACATGGACATACATGGACACAAGTGAGGTCACTGTGTTTAAGATAAGAGAGAATAGGGGGCAATTAAGCTTTCCACATTCCAGGACAAGGAGCAACACTGTCAATTTGAACTTTGTTTCCTCATTTACAATGAAACACGCATTATAAAACTTCTCCCAATAAACCACGGTCAACCTGAACTCTAGTTGGTTGAACCATCAAGTTAAATGAGCCAGAGATCAGAATTTCTTTTTTAATGACTGATTTAAAGTTTAAATAAAATAAGTCCAAGTAAAGTAATACATTTAGTGAATCAATACTAATAAAAACTTGTAGCTTAAACATTTTAAATGATGCAATCCCTGAACTTCTGTAAAAGGAGAGGTGAAGACAGTGAGGATTTTGAACACAGATGCAACAAAAGGTGCCATGTTATCACTTCATAACCAATGAGTTTAAAATCCAACACTCACACTTTAACTTCCAACAGTTTCCCGATGATAAAACACTGGTTGACTTTTCCTTCCATGTGAGGGTGACTTAGCAAAACGTGGATCAATCATTTACTTATATGCAGCGTCTCTTTATAATACATGAAGTTGAAATCATATAACTAATCTCATCAAGCAACAGACGACACTTTTGATAAATGTCAACCTTAGACAAAAGATAGAGGGATATAAAGAGAGAGGGATGAGGCATACCGGGACAGTTCAAGGTCTGGCTTTTCCAGAATGGTTTGATAGCAAAACTTATTTGGCTCCTGACAAAAAGCCTGTCATAAATAGATAAGAAGATGAGTGACTTTATTTTATATTTCCAATTGATATCGCAAAAGTTTGACGTCACGTTAACTTCAGACTGCAGCTGATTATACACGTTAGCCAGTAATTTCCTCCTTGAAATGTGTTATTTATGGCTGGCTGGCCAGATTGAGATAGAGTTGTTAAAACATAGGCCTATTGGCCGATTACTTTATTGTTTTTCCACCGTGTGCAATGTAACAGACTTTGAATCTTGCTTGCATAACATTTGCTTTATGGCTAACAGCTGAGACGACGCATTCAGTCAGCAAGTTTGTCTGCTGTTGTTGTATCTAAGTTGTTATATATGGCCAGTCATATTAACTGGAGTACTGGCATATGTTTTCATTACATTAGAACCTCTTGGTATTGTAATGATTCATGCCTCAACGTTGTCCATTCATTCCTGATAATGGACACCTCACCTGGCATTATCCCTTATGTTTTTATCATATTACCGGGATGCAGTATTATCTTCTTGCATTATTGTCTGCGTCCAATAAAACTTCTGTTTCCACTGTGGCGCCTAAAACTGCATTTATCCAGTAACAGATTGGCCGTAACCGTCACTCACGGGAGGGTAAGGCGAAAAAAAAGAGCATGAGCGGTTAGATTGTAACCATCGCTACAGAGAGAAGAACTATGGAGAGGTAGCAGCTGAGAAGTAAATCATTTTTAAGTTGAATACCTTTTTTTTTTAAAGCAAGATAGGAAAAGCATGGTCAAGTTTAGCCTTGGTTAAATAAAGTTACAATTTTGCTATTATAATTGTATTCCTGCAAAGTTTTAATGTGAAACGCATATATATAGAACAGTTGATAACGCATTAAGCAACTTGACGTATTTCTGCATGGTTGCAATATTGGGGAGGTCACTGTAATTACATAACATACTGTATGGATAATTGTTACGTCCCCTAAATGGTCTCGAGGTAAGGGGAGTAACATATACCAGATCAAAAATAGAGGAGTCAGGTGTTCAAAAGTAAGTGTTTATTGCAGAGCCCTATAGCTTCAGGTAGACCCATTGGCCAACACAACAAACAAAAAGGTTCCCTGTCTTTAAACAAAAAGTCTATCTAAAGTTAAATGAAAATACAAGTGCTGAACCTCCCTAGCCACAATCAAAACAGGAGAAAAGGGGGAATAAACAAAAGGGCAGGCCCTACCCACTGTATGCTGATTGTAGATCCCCTTGGGGAAAATTGTTATTTGTAATATTGGAGTTTATACAATAAAATTAACTGAATTCAACTGACTGGATTTGAATGTATATAAGACACAACTTTCTTATTTTACAAAGTTCCTATATATAGTTCTTATTGGCCAAAAAAAGACAAACTGAGATGAGGAGCTTTAACCTCCGCTACATCCCTGGTTAGCAGGAAAAGGGCGCCCTCTGGTGTGAATTAATCAGTTTTCTTATTTCAGTTGTTGACCTGCTGTGATGCTTCAGAAAGACATGTAAACACTTCACTGAGCATTTTGCAAGCGTCAAACAACACTAATGCTGCATTCAGGTCACATGGGAAATATTGTAGAAAAGAGTTTCAACTTCATATACGTCACATCAGCTCGCTGGTTGGAAGTAGTATTTGTGTGTGAGAGTTGAGGCCATAGGTTCAAATGTTGTTGAATTCTGATTAAACAACATATCAAAACTTTTTACCAAATGTAAAGAATCACATGTTCATTTTGTGACTGTATGACTGGACCTGACATAAGCTGCACATTTTCCATTTGTTAAAATAGTTCACCTGTACAAGCTGAGTAATTCACTGTTTGTGTGATGACCGAGAAAACTCCTTAAAAACCACAAAAATCTCCACCAACTATAAACTTTTAGTTCTTAATGATTTAAAATTAGACTGAACATGTTGTTGCTTTCAGAAAGTTTGTCTTTCTGATGTTGATTCTGATTTCACTGAATGCAGCATTTTATATGGATATGTATATTATTTTGATTATTAAAACATTCTCAAAGTACTTCTGTACTGTAAAGGGTGCAATAACATTTCCCGTGATGGTGAAATAAATCAACCACCACTGTCAGGAACCCCAATCATGACCGTTTCAGATTAATTTGTATGTTGAGGATTAATTACAAACCCTCTTGAAAATCAAAATATACAATTGAGGAGAACATACGTATGTTGTCTGTTTAGGATTCTATCATCAAATGTTCTTATTAGGAAACAAGAACATTCCGATTTAATATAATCGTTGCAGTATCTTAAGTATATGTTTTATAGTTTTATACTTAATATTCTTATTTTGAAGTGAAAATACCAAGAATTGCTCAGTGCAACTTTGAAAAATGGAAATAAGACCACTCCCAAATGTTGTTTGCAGCTGTTGTGCTTGTGTCTCTAAAAATCTGCATTCTTAGAACATGTTACACACAATAATTATATCAACATAATCGTAGCATATAAACATGTATATAATACATCTTAGTGAAGTTCATATTAAAATGTTTGCAAAACTAATTCAATGTAGCTTGCACTCTGTTTATAAAATTAGAGACAGCAGGTGGAGCCAGACACTCACACAGAGACATTAGTTATAATGGACACTGTACTTGAATGGAAAGGAGGAAAAGTTCCTCAGTTAAACTCTCAAATGATCTCTAGCAGCTGTTTGATGAAATCCTGGAATAAAAACAAGAAAATGCTTTTTTCTGTTTTTTTTATTCAGGATATAAAACTTTGATAATACAACCCATCAGTAGTCTTTGTTTAAATCAGTCTTGTTCAATAATTTCATGTACATATTCACTTCAACCACACAAGCAGTTTGTTAGAGCAGAATCTCAGCTATGTCAAAGAAAATAAAAAAATAATTTCCTTATTGATAATAATCATGATAATAACACTTTTATAAAACATCATACTTCCTCATTTGTACCTAGATTAGAACAACTGTTTTGTCTGCAAACCAAATAAAAGTAAATATGACGATAGATTTCTTAACAAATGTACAAATATCTCTGAAAATATATCTAGGATAAATGAAGGTGTGCTTTCTCTCTTATGACCCATGCAAAAACCAAAATACAAATCCATCCATAAAAGTATTCAACAACCCTTTAACCCCTCTGTAACCCACTGTTTCTCAAATGACTTCTCTCTATTTGATTTTAACAAACTCAGCAGTGGCTCCCCAAGTTTCAAGACTAATTCCAGCATAGAGCGGCTGAGTGAATGTGGTCTGGACTCTGTGTAGGAGAGTCATCTCCATGGTTTCAGAGACGCTGTAGAAGGACAGAACACCTGCACTGTGATCCAGGTACACTCCTACTCTGAAGGAGTCTTCGGAGGGCAGAGGGCAACCTGAGAGGGGAGTACGGCGGCAGTTGTACCAGAATGTATGCGCGTCTCTAATAGAACTTAATGCCCAAGAGTTGTCATTTCGTCCGAATCTACATCCATTCCGCCTTCCCTCTCTACCGATATTCTTATATGCGACTGCTTCCTCAACCTCATACCCTGTCCACGCCACCTCCCAGTAACAACGTCCAGTCAGACTTTCTGCACTCAACACCTGAGGATAACCAGTGAATCTGTCTGGGTGACTAGGATAATGCTGTTGTTGACCCTTGTATGTTACTTTTTTGTTCCCCTCAGATAATAACATATATCTCCCTGCTGTGTTTCGATCCAGTGTGAGTTCACGTGAATATTTTAAGAAGTCAGCTCTGGTCGTGGGCTCTGGTTGCGGAAGTAAAACGTCCACTTCAGTCCCCGTCAGTGAGATGTTTGTCCATGTCCCTCTCAGAACGTCCTGTAGTTTATCTCTGACTTCTGACACAGCTGCTGTCACATCCTCAAAGTAGGTCACAGGATGTTTTTTGGTGCTGGGTAACTCTATAGACCCACTGAGATCTGAGAGTGAGGAGTAATTTTGTAGAAACTGGTTGTGATCCTCTGTAAGTGACATCATCTTCAGCTCAGAGTCTTTCCTCTTCAGCTCAGCGATCTCCTGCTCCAGCTTCTCCTGAAGATCTCTGACTCGACTCACTTCAGTTTCCTGCTTTGCTCTGAGCTGCTGCTTCACATCAGAGCTTCTTTTCTGGATGAGACGGACCAGCTCGGTGAAGGTCTTCTCACTATACTCCACTGCTTTATTAGCAGAGCCATTGATAGCCTCCACCTCCAGTTGAAGAACCTTCACACCTTTCTCTCCGACCTGGATTCTCTGCTGGATGGTTTTCTGACTCACCTCGAGCTCTTTCTGCCTCTCAGTCCGTTCTGCTGCAGCTGACACTGTGTCGTGGCCTTTGTGTTCATCCACAGAGCAGAGATAGCAGATACACTGCTGATCAGTACGGCAGAACATCTTCATCACCTCATCATGACGAGAGCAGATGTTCTCCTGGAGCTTCTTGGAGGGGTCCACCAGCTTGTGTTTTTTAAATGCAGGAGATTCATAATGAGGCTGGAGGTGTTTCTCACAGTAAGAGGCCATACAGAACAGACAGGACTTGATGGCTTTCAGTTTTCTCCCAGTGCAGACATCACAGGCCACATCTTCAGGTCCAGCGTAGCAGTGATCAGCAGGAGCAGCTTGGAGTCCAGTCTTCTTCAGTTCCTCCACTAAATCTGCTAATATGGTGCTTTTCTCCAACACAGGCCTCTGGGTAAAGGCTTTCCTACACTGAGGGCAGCTGTAGCTTTCCTTCTCATCCTCTTTATCCCAGTGGGTTTTAATACAGTTCATACAGTAGCTGTGTCCACAGGTGACAGTCACTGGATCTTTCAGTAGATCCAGACATATCGAACAGCAAATGATCTCCCGGTCGAGCTGAACACCTTTCTGCGCCATTTCACCTCTCTGTGTCAGCGACTGTCTGAGTTTCACTTCCTAAGAACTGCAACTCGTTTGCGCTCAGCTCTGAACAACATGTGTTTGTTCAGTGAATGGGGCCTGTCAGCTCACACATGCTGGCCACACCCATCTTCAAACTGTAGATCTAAAGGGGATGGAACAAGGAAATACAGAGTGTAGCTGGCTGTTATTTTTAGAGGAATCAAGAGGGAGTGTAATCAAGATTTGCTGCATTCCAGGAAAAGGAACGGCTCTTGAATGAACACTTTAGTTTTGTCATTTACAGTGAAGCCTAAGCCTTAAAAAGCTGCTCCACTTTTCAAAACATTTACCCTTTCCTAACATCTTACACTGTAAATGTCACTAACACTTTAAGATGTTAGTGAAATTTAGTGAAGTTTATATTAAAAAGTTTGTGAAACTAATTCAACATGTAGCTTGTTCTCTTTAACTTCACAGAGATAACTGACTTTGTTTTTAAAGAAGCCACACAGAGATTTTATCCCCACCTTCAATGTTAACTTCATTAACCATCATGTATGACACAATGGACGTTTAAATGGAAGGTTTTTATCATCCTAAAATAATGCTCTTACCAAAACTGCAGAGGATCTCCTAACTCCACTACATCCCTGATTTGCAGGATGATGGCGCCCTCTTGTGTTGGACATCAGTTTTCACATTTTAGTTGTTGGCCTGCTGCGATGTTCACTGCAGAAAGACATGTAAACACTTCACTGAGCATTTGCCAACTTCAAACAACACAGGAGTCAAACCCTGTAACACTAATGTTGCATTCGGGTCACATGGGAAACATTTTAGAAAAGAGTTTCCAATTTAAAAATATGTTCCTGTGTTCACTGCATAAATACATGTAAACACTTCACTGAGCCTTTGGCAGCTTTAAAGAGCATCTGTAAAGAGAGATTGAAATATACAGTATGTACTATCACACTATGTCTGTGTGTTCATAGGAGTCAGTTTGTAACACTGGTGCTGCATTCAGGGAACATGAGAAAGATGGTAGAGAAGAGTTTCCCAGTTTATAAATATAATTCACAGCTCTCACATCAGCTCTCAGGTTGTAAATAATGTTTGGAAATGTGAGATTCAGGGCTGAATTCTTCCATATTGTTTGAAAGTGCTTTAGTGCTACTAGTTTGTGCCTGTAGTCCTTAGACACTGCACATTGTATTTGTGTGTCAGAGGATGCTTTCTATTTCTATAAAAGTTGACCAGAAGCTGAGAGGAGTGTCTGGCTTGTTTGAGTTTCCTCTAGAAAGGCACTCTGTTGGGCTTTCTTTGCCAGTTGGGAGGTTTTGAGGGACCATGAGTTGAACTCACTTGGACCTTATGAGAGAGTCTTCTGGGAGGGATTGTTCATGAATTGGTTTTATTGGTTGCGTTTTATGCCATAAAAAATTAGCCCCAATGATGAATTAAAAGTCCTTTTCCATTTTGTCGTAACCTGAATGCTTACATGGAAACATATTTCTATTTGTGTTGCCTGTATTTTTTTTAGGTTTACGTCCCTGGCTATTAACATATACAGTATATCTTATAACACAGGAATTACTTCTTCTAAAAATCAATCAACGACAATGACCCAACGGGAGATCTTTTTTTGAACAGGGATTACATTATGTTGAACCCATTATTTATTTTCCCGAGGGCCCCTAATCCCTACATGCATTACGACACCAGATCAATGCAGTTAAATGAAGCCATAAAGTGGATCGGATAAGACTGCAAATTGCATGATGGTGACCACACACATCCTGTGAAATGCCTTGTTTGATATTTGTCTCCAATAAATTGTGACCCATAAAAATGGGGTGTAAAAAGAGGGTAGAAGTCAGCTCTCTATCACATTTACAGGTAGAATTGGTGGAGGGGAAAAGCAGACAGACATTATTTCCCTAAATGAAATGGATCCTGACATCTGGGCGTCCGAGGGCCCAATCTCACTCACTCTGACTCACTCTCTCTCTCTCTCTCTCTCTCTCTCCCTCCCTCCCTCCCTCCCTCCCTCTCTCTGACTCTCTCTCTCTCTCTCTCCCTCCCTCCCTCTCTCTCTCATTCTCTCTTCCTCCCTTCCTCCCTCCCTCCCTCCCTCCTTCTCTCTCTCTCTCCCTCTCCCTCCCTCCCTCTCTCTGACTCTCTCTGACTCTCTCTCTCCCTCCCTCCCTCTCTCTCTCTCCCTCTCTCCCTCCATCCCTCCCTCACTTTCTCATTCTCTCTCTTTGTAATTACACAACATAATGGTGGTGCAGTCGGCCCGTAATCTCCCATTATAATCAGTCTCGGCAGCCTCCACTCGCTCTCCACAACGGCTTCTAATTCAATATAAATGTAAATGACTGGGGGAGAAGGAGAGGGAAGGAGTGTGTGTGTGTGTGTGTGTGTTGTGTGTGTGTTGGGTGTGTGTGTGTGTGTGTGTGTGTGTGTGTGTGTGTGTGTGTGTGTGTGTGTGTGTGTGTGTGTGTGTGTGTGTGTGTGTGTGTGTGTGTGTGTGGTGTGTGTGTGTGTGTGTGTGTGTGTGTGTGTGTGTGTGTGTGTGTGTGTTGTGTGTGTGTGTGTGTGTGTGAGTGTGTGAGTGTGTGTGTGTGTGTGTGTGTGTGGAAAGGGGTGGGGGGGTTCAGACAGTATGGCGTGTAAATCTGGAGTCTCCGCACAAATCCGTACTTATATTTACCTGAAGTCTTGTACGTCTTTATAATAACATGTACAAATTGAATGTCGGGACTGTGAGGACTATGAACAGTTGGTGTGGTGTAACGGTAGCACAGGACGGACAAACTTAACGGCTTCATGGATTTTTATATAAAGTGGGTATCTGCCGGAAATGCACCTGTTGAAAAAACTTGTAAGAAGTACGATAGAATAACTAACTAAATACATCTTCACCTCATCACTTGATATTGTGGAAAGACTTGAGGCAGTGGTGGATGATGCCATCTTTAGTAACT
The DNA here is from genome assembly GCA_026122265.1 of Ammodytes dubius. Classification (NCBI taxonomy): domain Eukaryota; kingdom Metazoa; phylum Chordata; class Actinopteri; order Uranoscopiformes; family Ammodytidae; genus Ammodytes; species Ammodytes dubius. The sequence goes on from CM047515.1 coordinate 28,262,847, forward strand.
AGCTTATTGTCCTTGAAGGCCAAGAATCCAAGTGCTGATGGTGGGAAGCACACGAGATGCTAAAGGGACAAACAAAGATCAATTCTTTGAAATGTCTACTTTAAATGATTTGAAGCAGAGCAAACTATCCAATTTATGTTTGAAAAACAACAAGATATTACTAGAAATCACACATACTTACTTACATAGCAATGTAACTCTGCCTGTGCCCGCCGCCTGTGGGGTCTCTCTGATAACTGTGGTGTCTTGTCAAAGCACTTTGTACACTTTGTTTTTAAAGGTGTTCATTTTCTACAGCTGAATTGAATATTTTTACACTTTAAAGTAAAATAAGAGATCCTGATTGGGGCTTAATCATATGAAATGTGGTAAACTTTTACAATTTCTATTTATTATTCCCAGTTGACTACTTATTATAACAAAAACTCTACTCTTAAAACAACTGCCATTACTGACAGCCACATTATGACTTACTGGCTAAGTGTGAAATATTGGCTTTATGCTATTTCAGATAGCACCTTTTCCCCCCATAATTAATTCATATAATATTACATTTTGGAATGAGGCCCTTCATCTGTCATGTGGGTTCCTGCCAGAGATGATATCAACTTAATATAAAATTCAACTCATATGAAAGATCCCACTGAACATGGCACCTTTGATACCTGCAGAGTAACTATGAAAAATCTCATCAAGGCTTTGGGGCTGCCGTGAGAAATGAGGCAATATGTTACTAAATTGTCTCTCGCAATTCATAATTCAAAATGCTGCGTAATTAACTTTTCTCCTTTGGGGCCTTAATGTGATACCAAATTAAATAAGTAGAGAGAGAGAGAGAGAGAGAGAGAGAGAGAGAGAGAGAGAGAGAGAGAGAGAGAGAGAGAGAGAGAAAAAAAGAGCAGGGACATATCAATTTAGAGGATGAGGGAGTTAAATTCAGAGTAGACATTAGTAAGAGACAAAAAAATATATACTTTGTTTGAAGCGTTGCCCGACCATGTCCAAAGGCAAAAAGTGTTTTATACCCGTTCCAAATTTCAATACTTGAAGGATGAAATAATGACTGCAATATTGAGAAACATTTTGGAACATACTTCCACACTATTAAGTAGCCTATGATCAAGAAAAGTTTAGTAATTCATTCATATCCAAGTCCCCACTAGTCACACTACTGCTTTTAGGCATGGCAAGGCAAGTTTATTTATATAGCACAATTCAAACACAAGGCCATTCAAAGTGCAAGGTTTTAGGTTTTTTTGTACATGCACTTAACTCCTGTAGTGCATAGGGATATGAGCACTTAAGGTTTGTGAATGGAAGTTGCTTGTTTTAGCATTCAACACAATGGATTTGCTTTTTGTGTGTCTGTGTGTAAGTGCAATGTGCCCCTTGGTGAATATTCAGGAGCATCTGTAAGACTGTGTGGTTGTGTTTCACTCTACGGAACAAACACTATACAGTACGTTTGTGTGTGTGTGTGTGTGTGTGTGTGTGTGTGTGTGTGTGTGTGTGTGTGTGTGTGTGTGTGTGTGTGTGTGTGTGTGTGTGTGTGTTGGTGTGTGTACATGGTCGGCAACATACTGGCAATACCTCTAAATAAAACACAAGGCTGGATATAGGAGACGTTATTCTGCAGCAGAGACAGGTTCCCTCTGGACTAAATTAAGGTGACTCTTCATCGACATGTTGACTCGCTGTAACGACAGACGACAGACAGACAGACAGACAGACAGACAGACAGACAGACAGACAGACAGACAGACAGACAGACAGACAGACAGAGACAGAAAAGACAGACAGACAGACAGACAGAAGACAGAGAAGACTGACAGAAATGTTGGACAAATGCAGACACAGATTAGGAGGAAATAAGACATTACAGCTCCTAAAACTAACCAGTTAGCTTTGAGCTAGCACTGGTTGTTAGTTTGAGCTAGTTAGTGGTTTTAATTGCACTAATCAGCGTAATGAAAACGTTAGTAGCTTTCTGTTATGTACACTAAAGAAATCGTGATTTTTTTTGAGAGACAGAATTGTGGCATACATGCTTGAAATTATGACTGAAGTAATTTAAATATTTATTAACTTCAATTGTATGTCCTGCAGCTGGAAATAGTCATTGGAGCAACATTGTGTATTCATTTGCCACTGAAAATAGTCCCATTGTAGATCAGGATGTATTATATTATTATATTTGCACAAACTAAATAGGAGACAAGCATCTTCCCGTTGTGTGACATTAAGACTTAGAATGTTAGCAAATACAAAATAATTGCATTGTCATCTGATGTCCTATAGGGATAAAGACAGAGAGAGTGAGAGAGGAGGGAGGGGGAGGGAGAGAGGAGAGAGAGAGGACAGACAAAGAGAGAAGAGAGATAGGAGAGAGAGAAAGAGAGAGAGAGAGAGAGATAGGAGAGACAGAGAAGAGAGGAGAGACACAGAGAGAAGAGAGAGAGAGATAGGGAGAGACACAGAGAAGAGAGAGAGAAAAGAGAGAGAGAGGAGAGAGAACAGAGAGAGAGAGAGAGAGAGGGAGAGAGAAGTTAGACAGACAGACGTACAGAGACAGTGAGCTGAGGTGTCTAACACTGTTCTGATTTGGACTCCAGCCAACTAGGGGAAAACTGTCAGACACTGGCAGGAAGCTGCTGATTAATCTGAGCAGTAATGGAGAAGAAAGCCCTGAGAGAGCTAAGAGGCAGTGTGTGTGTGTGTGTGTGTGTGTGTGTGTGTGTGTGTGTGTGTGTGTGTGTGTGTGTGTGTGTGTGTGTGTGTGTGTGGTTGTGTGTGTGTGTGTGTGTGTGGTGTGTGTGTGTGTGTGTGTGGTGTGTTTTGTATTACTATTTTGTGAGAACCAATTTGAGTGTAAGACCTTAGGAGGGAGGACATTTTTTGGAAAGTGAGGACATTTTGGCTGGTTTTCAGTTCAGGACAGGTCTTTTAAAGTGCTGTTTGAGGGTTCCGGTATGAATTAGGTTTAGGTTAGGGTTAGTGTAATGTTTGGGGTTAGGCATTCAGTTTTGATGTTAGGGTAAGGGGCTAGGGAATGCACTTATGTGAATTCAACTGATTCGGCCCGCACTGCTAATCCAACATTCATGCCAATAAAGCAAATTGAATCAAAATTGAGAGCAGAGAGAATGGGTGAAAGGGGGGAACTAGAGATGGAGCAGATGGCAAGAAGAGCAAGACAGGGAAGGAAAGAAGGAATACATCATATCTGTTTTTTTACTGCAAAGTCAGCATTCTCATTTAATGTATGATGAAGAGTTCCTTTAAAGCCAAAACAAAATGTTCCTTAGACCTTAAAAAGTACGCCAAACCTTGTACATCTCCGGGAAAAAATTAAGAGACCAGTCTGTATTTTTTTCTTAAATCTTCATCTCCACATACTAATTTAAACATACTTTTTATTTTAAATAATGTATTAATTTGGTAGAAATGTTGTCAGTAGTTTATATTATAAAACCAAAATGTTCATTCTACTCAAACATATGCCTATAAATAGTAAAATGAGAGACACTGAACATTTGGAGTGGTCTCTTAATGTTTTCCAGAGCTGTAGCTGTAACATCATAAAAGTATCAATGTATTTCATTATTTGTCAAAGTTGCTTTAAGGCACAGACACATATCGCATCCTGCAAGTGGGGCACCAGATCAGAAAATGTTTTTTTCTTTCTGAAGGAAATGGAAAATGCATTTTGTAAAAGGAGACATGAAAGGAACCAAGATGAGTGGAAGAAGAAAGTGCACTTGCTGCCTGTTACAGTCCGACTCTTATTTCTTATTTCCTGCTTCTGGCTTCTCTCTTTATATTTATGCGTGTTCTTTTTCATATACTTATTTATGAAGCTTTTGTTCGATTCGTATTGTTAGGCTTTACCATGTGGCATGAAGCCCTTTATTTTTTCTCTTACTGCTTTTCTACATACTGTATTTGTATTCTAGATTGGAGCAACTCCATCAACTAGATCAATAAAGTATTTCTGTTTCTGAGTAAAGAAAGAGAGAGATTGAAGGACAAAGTCATTGTAATTTCAGTCCAAGTAGGACATTTTGATAATAATCATATGATTATGTGGTAGCCGAATTGTTCCCCTTGGCTGACAAAGACAAAGGCTAGAGACTGGACTTTTCATCAGGTTCCAAGTTTATTTCAGGAGATTCCAACAGGACATTTACAGAGGATTTGAGGTGCATGGCTCTCCCAATGGCTACAACAGGACAGCGTTTATATCTGTGTGTGGGGTGCATCACATGTTATTAATATCCCAAATAGACAACTTATTTCATCACAACAAGTCAAACACAAGTCCTTATATAGGTGTTTTCGTCTCTCACCAGTGACCCCTAACCTTTAAAGGTGCTGTAAGCGGAATGGTTCTTTTAGCTAACGTTCCTGTCAGTTACTGCAGTTAGCAGTCCCCTCGCTCGTCCCTACGTCACCACATTAATGCACTGCGGTCTTCAAGCAGCGAGTTATCTAGCATCATCTCAGATCCATAAGTGTGACAAAACATGATAAAAACCATCAAAATAGACATTGGGAAGGATTTTTACCTGCTCCGCCATTGTAGGGGCATACACATTCACCCATCTGTTGCTCTGGCGTGCACCGGCATTGAGACCATGGAGTGTATATACTATATACTGTATGAGTGAAATGAGTGTCGCTTCTCTCCTCTGATTGGATAAAATGTTGGGATACTACAATACGTTTATTTGCCGATTACATGCAGAGCAGCTGACTGAGAGATTGGCTTTATGAAACGCGCACATTAAGTGATCACTGTATGAATAAAGAGCGATTTTACACTTTTATTAACATAAATAAACGCTTACTTCACCTTTAAGACTATCTGCTCAGCAACTCTGGTGAATAGAGGCTATTCAAATCCACCACATTTACTATTAATATTATACACACTACACTTTTCAAAACAATTTAAAATAAAAATATGATGAAAAACCAAAAAAAAATAAGAATAAAAAAACAATATAGATAATGAAAAAGATAAATGGAGATGAATAATACAAGCTCTTTTATATAAAGATTGTGACGCTTTCAGAAGGCATTTAAAAGATGTCACTGATTCTGAAAATAAGAAAAGGTTTTCTTCCCTTTCCACGACCAAAACACATCAAGCTGGTAAATGACATTACAAAACCCACCTCTGCTTATCCCGACAATGGGGGAAGCCATCTTGTCTGAAAGCACCCTTCCCTCCGTCTCCTCCTCCTTTTCTTGGTTTGAAGATTGCCTGGCAATGAATGAAGAATGAGTTGCTGAGTTGCGTCAAAGCTCACAAAATGGTCAGGTAAGTTAAGCCTCACTTTCCCCCCCCCCCCCCCCCCCCGCCCCATTTTTTCGTTCTCCCATTTAAACCCAGGGAATGAATCTCCAGATAATACTCACACCTTTGGCCCTGGGAATTGAAAAAGCCCCCGAGTGTCTGCGGGATTAGAAGGCCATATTGGATCTGGGAAGAGGGCCCCAAACGCCATTACAACTCATTTAAAGTTAAAGATGGATTTTTTTCTTTTTTTTTTTTTTTTTTTGGCCTTAGGGGTGTATGGGAGTCTCTTCAAAGTGGAGGGCTGGTATTAACTGTAGCTGCCAGAACAACACAGAGAGATAGACATAGTAGAAGAAGACGTTTAAAACCATGCAGCACTTCACTGAGATGGACGGAGGAGTGTAATTACTTTTAAGGTTAAAGATGCGGACCTTCTCATAATTCTCGAGGTCTGTGTCACACTCCGATGAAACTGTGAAATCAACCTTTAAAGATGAGCCAAAAAAGTTGATCGGAAAACACAGATATCAGTAGAAAAAGAATTAAAAAATTTTCGACAAAGTCCCGAAAGCACAATGTAAAATATTTCTACTATGATATGATAAGTATATTTAGCTTTTCTTCCTCTGTGGTAACCTGCCATCCAGACGAAGTAAGATGTCTGCCTTCAGCTCACACATACACCATATTCGTCTCATCTGAGTCCTCTGGAACTCTTTAAGTCCACTCTTAAAACTCACCTTTTTTCACATGACTATTACGTTTTAAGAATTGTTTTGTGTCATTGCTGTAAGTTTTTTAATGTGTGCTGTTGTATTTTAATATATGTATTTTAGTAAAGCACTTTGGTGAATTTAGGTTCTTAAAGGTGCTATATAAATAATAGTGACCTTGGGCCTTGAGCTCATACGATATGGAGACGAATAGAATTGTATATGTAGTAGTGCCCAGAGCATTGGAAAACATGTAGTGGTGTCATCTCAATGTGTTGTGAAACTATTGCCAATTATTCTGGAAAATTACATAATTTAATCAACATTTCTCATATTTTTTTTAAGCTGTGGGGACCACAATTCAAATCTTTACCCTGC
>CM047515.1:28274239-28291739 GCA_026122265.1 Ammodytes dubius
CACACAAACCCTTTCTCTCTCTCTCTCACACATCACCACCACCCCACACACACACACACACACACACACACACACAACACACACACACACACACACACACACACACACACACACCACCCAGATGGCGGAGGAGGCACTCAGTCGCAGCTCTTATCTTTGAAAATTGCTCGAGTCTGCACGTCGAAAAAACCTGCCGCCACAGTCTTTGATTCCCCAAGAAGACAGCCAGACACGTGCTTGTCAGTGTGTGTGTGTGTGTGTGTGTGTGTGTGTTTTGTGTGTGTGTTGTGTGTGTGTGTGTGTGTGTGTGTGTGTAAGTGCCTGTCATGTGTGTGTGTGTGTGTGGTGTTTATAAGTGCTGTGACAGTGTTGAGTTTTTTGTGATGAGAAATAAGTGTGGTGTGTGTTGTGCATGATTGGGGCCACTGTGGGTGTGTGATATGTCATGCAGTAGAGTGTGTACACGTGTGAGAATTATGATTGTGTAAGGTGCTGGGACAGTGTGTTTGTCTTTGTAAGTGTGTGTGTGTGTTTGTTGTGTCTATGTAAGTGCATGTGTGTGTGTGTGTGTGTGTGTGTGTGTGTTGTCTGTCTATGTGTGTGTGTGTGTGTGTGTGTGTGTGTGTGTACACCAGATCCATGACAAGCCAACTGTGACGGGCTCTAATAGCTCTCTAACACATCAATCTGAAAAAACGCAGCAGCCTCGTTTGTGTGTGCGTTCGTTTTCTCTGTGGCTCTGTTATCACCCTAAGTCTTTATCACCCTAGTCTTCTTCTTCTTCTTCTCTTCTTCTTCTTCTTCTTCTTCTTCTTCTTCTTCTTCTTCTTCTTTCTTTCTTCCCCTGAGTTCTGACTTTCTCTCGACGCCACCGGAGCGAGACAGATACTGGGAGGAAGCAAGTTAGACTGAGAAAATAGCATCGATAGAAAGTTCTGCTCCATAGCTGAAACTCTCTCTTTACACACACACACACACACACACACACACACACACACACACACACACACACACACACACAACAGCACAAAACACACACACACACAGAGAGACACATAACATCGATAGAAAGTTCTGCTCCATAGCCGAAACTCTTGACTTGAGCTCAGTCCTCTTGCAAAAGACAGGACGGCCATGTTATCGCATAACTGGCAGTAGATTTGAGCTGGTCGATGAATTGAGGAGGTCTCTTAACGTCTGTTTTCCACTCCGATAACTTTAAAACTGTCCGCGGTATTATCTGAAGGAAAGTGGCTCAAAGTCAGTCATAGCATGGAGAGCCATACTTCTGTTACTTGGCTCAAGTTGTAACTAGGGCTGGCCCGAATGCCATTTTTCAGGCTTCGAATATTCGTTGGTTTTTCCAAGCGAATATTCGAATATTTGTTCCAGAAAAACACACCATCAAAAACAACATAAAAAAACCGTTAATAATCCCTATATACTCCCTGGAACCGATTTTGACAGTATCTGCATATTTTGTTGAAGATGTACGCACTCGGAGGTGAAGTAATGGATGTGCTATGACACTTAGTGATGTAATATCCTCCTAAATGAGCAATACTACTACTACTACTACTACTATATTACTAACTTTTATATCCAAATATAAAATTATTTGAGGAAATTATATTGCAGTACTAGCTTCTTGCAAAAAAAATGTTGGAAAAAAAAAAAAAAAAAACAAGCTCCGAATACTAATTTAAGCTCCGAATACTAATTATCCGAACGAGTATTCGAATATTCGAATAATTCGGGCCAGCCCTAGTTGTAACCATTAAAAAAAATAAAAATAAAAATTGAAAACATTTTTTTGCGTGAGACAATACAAGGAACCACAAACTGATACAGGACATAGAGACCACAAGACATAAACAAACAGTCACATAAATGAATGAAATTAAATAAAAGGGTAGAGTAAAATCGAACTAGCAGTTGTAACCATTCTAACCATGTTCACTAAATATTATGTTCATATACTAATCAACATATTTTTCATCCACTGGTCAATTGAATTATCTTAAGTTCTTTACAAAAATGCATGTGAATAAAGCCAGTGAAAGTGAGTTACCATCCAACGGCTTTACAGTTTTAAAACATGTGCTGGTGATATTACATAGTTTGCATACATACTTGTAGATGCGTACATGGTAAGTGTTGTATTTACAGACTCCAAAATCTTGTCCTATCGTATCCTAAGCAAACTCCTAAAAAAAGCCATAATCTTGCTACACTTTTAGAACGTGAAATATCACATTTATGCATTGTGAAAAAGATCCGGGTAAATGTGCTTATTAGTTGTAAATATACTTGTTGCAAGCTAGGAAAAGAAAAAGAAGAATATTTTGTTTCCACTCTGCCATTATCTCACACACACACACACACACACACACACACACACACACACACACACACACACACACACACACACACACACACACACACACACACACACACACACACACACACACACACACACACAATATGCATACAAACACAGGAAATTAAAGTCTCGAACTGTGATTGTCCTTCATGTCCACCCACAGACATTATATCTATCACAGACCAAATTCTCCTCATAATACTCCCACGTGCAGTCAAGGTAACTATCACACATGCACACACACACACACACACACACACACACACACACACACACACACACACACACACACACACATACGTCAGTCTGGTCCTGCAGCCGCACATCATTTGTAATTATGCAAAACAGTCCTTGTCTTGTCGCGAAAGGAAAAGCAATGTTTCTATGCAAATGGTGAAAAAGTCCCTGTGAGGGCCACCAATTTACGCGTGCTTATAAACGTGCTAATGAGGAGTGACAGCGGCCGATATCGAAGCCGTCGCACGTGTGACACGGATGAAAATGATCAACTAAATGCCAGAAGTGTCCTGAAAAAAAACTGGGGTTTAACTGGGCTAGGGGAGAGAGGGGAGAGAGGGGAGAGGGGGGAGAGGGGGACGGAGCAGCCATTAGTAATCAAATTTGACAAGGGGAGTAATGAGAAAAGATCTGAGGGGTTGATTTAAATTAAGGAATTAGTTTATGTTCATATCAGTTAATTGCTTGAAGTGTCAGAGATGCAGGTTGGATTGATGAACCTTCACATCCTGCACAGTGACATACAGATAAAATGTGAACGCTGTATGATCTTAATTTGGTCGTAAATATCAGTGGAAATTGGGCTTTAAACCCCTTTAAGCAGCCCTCAATTACCTTTAAAGCTGGGGTATATGATCTGGGGAGAAAATAGCAGTTGGGATAGAGATTCGAATCCAAATACCTCAACCGCTCCACTTGTTCTCTTTGGTCCCTCCCTGACACGCTCTACACCAACAAAGTCGGTGCCAAAGTGAATGGACAGTCCCAACAGCCAATAAGAACGGAGAATTGGAGCCTCGCTCTGATTGGTCAAAGTGTACAGCTCATGTTTTCTTTGACCAATCAGAAATCATATACCCACAGCTTTAAGTATTAAGTGGAACAACCCCGATTGTCACACTGTTGCAGGGTGGCAGCACGATGCAACATGGCTTTTAAGTAGTAAGAACTGATTGGGTTCAGCACCTCAACATGAAGGTAACGATGCTCATTTTATACTTCACATCTGAAGTGTGAGAGGTTGCCGTGGTAATCTTGCAAAGAGTTCATACGAGCGATCGATACTGTTCTGTTCTGCCAATAATCATGTGGTTCTCAGATTTGATAAGTTTCATTCTACAGCAGAGTTGTAAACTTGCCTTGCACATGAAATACTAAGTACATTTAGAAACTATTTGGGCTTTTTGCTGTCAATTACAGTTTGACTTGCTTAAAAGGTGTTGAGTTAAAGGCCTATTTCACGGTGGGAATATGAAGGTGTATTGAATTCTGAGATCCTATGTAGTATAAATGTGCAAAGAAAATTGAAATTGGTTCATCCTAGCCTGAGAAAAGGCAGAAAGAGTGTTTTATGGCCTCACTGTCTAACCCTACATTTCTCTTTCTATTAGTCAGACTTTGTATTCTTCTATTATAAACTACAGAGACAGAGGTGAAATGGGGCAGAGAGGGGAATGACATGCAGAGAACGACCGCGGGTGGGAACCGAACCCGGGTCTGCTGCTGGGCCGGCCCGGGAGGGGGACGTCCTACCAACTGAGCTAAAGGCGCCCCAGGAAATGCATGTTTAAACTCCCTTTGTCACGTAGGCATAATGTGACATTGCACATTGGGGATTTCAAACGGCTTTTAACCGTCTTTGCAAGGTCACGAAAAACTCATTCAGCAAATAAATCATTGTGAGGAAATTTACAAGAAAAGAAAAAAAAAAAAACATAATTGCCTCTAGTATTTGTCCCGACGGACGGCAGCATTATGCGGCGAGACGCGTCCACTTTGTTTTACATCTAAAACAAGATGCCCGAGCATGCGGTTATAATATCACTGTGGCTATCAGTCCCCACGCCGATCTAAGAGAAATATTGTCACTTATTCTCCCCGCTAGCTAATGAGATCCCCGCCTAGAGTCAGTCAGTCATGTGTGTGAGTCTGTGCAGATCAAAATCATCATTTGTAAAAAGCTATTTGTAAAAAAAAAAAGCGTAGAGAAGCTTTTCCTGTCGGGGTCTTTAATAGGCCATTGTTATTCTACCAGCGAGAATAAATAATCAGAAAAAAGGGAGTTTTGTTTGAAACCAGACGTCTGCATTTTCAAATATGTTGTTTGATCATAACCCTGTTGTGGAACAAAGTCATGCAGTTAGATATTCTTTGACTGTTCAGTGATCACTAGAAGGCGTTTGGAATGGAGTGACTCGTCTCTAAATGGTAAATGGACTTGACTTATATAGCGCTTTTCTAGCCGATTTTCTCAGCCCCAAAGCGCTTTACATATCATACCACATTCAAAACAATTTCAAAGTTTCACTGTGAATGGCCGTGACACACTGTCATAACAGCAAGTTTTAACTGATTAGTTAGCTGTCCGAGGTTTTTTAGCACATGTAAAATAAAACTAATTTGGGAGATTTGGGAGCAGTAGACTCATGACACTTAGCTGTTGGAGGTTGAGTACTTGCTGAAGGGCAAACATGGGCTTAATGGGGTGATGTGGCTCAGGTGGTAGAGCGGGTTGGGCCAATGATCAAAGGGTTGGCGGTTCGATTCCCACCCTGCCACTTGTGTTGTTGTTGTGTCCTTGGGCAGGAAGCTTCACCCACCTTGCCTTGTGTGAATGTCAATAGTTAGCCTGCTATCGGTGTATGAATGGTAAAGTGGGAATGGGAACAGGTCTCCCTTGAAAAAGAGTCTCCGGTCTCAATGGGATTTACCTGTAGAAAATAGGCTTCTGATGGCCTTTTGCTATGCTTTCAACATCATAAACTAGTCAAATTTGCACATGCTTATAAATTTAACAAGAAAAGCAAAATAAAGTTTTACTAATGTGTTGCTCAAGGCTAGGATGAGTCTAACCTAAGAGGCAATGTCTGACAGGCAAGAAGTCCCTTCAAAAAAAAAAAATAAAAACCTGCAGAAAAATAACAGAGAAAGCAAACAGAAGACTCAAAGCTACAATTGAGATGGCACAAAAGCAAACGGGAACTAAAGCCATGCCCACACGTATATGGATATAAATATATAGATATATAATTGAATAAAACTATTTCCCCCCCCCGCCGTTCCATAAAACCAAAACACTTTGCATGTCTACATGGTTTATTTATTTATATATATATTATATTACATATTATTATTGTATAGACATTACCCCTCATACGTCTCAATTACTATTGAGCAGTTTAGCCATTGGTCAAGGCCAGTAGGGTGTATTTGTATATCATCTTTTGAAAGACGTAGAAAAACATTGGGACAAATATTATTTTTTTTTAACTTAAATTGTCAACTAATAGTGTTCAATGTTGACTTGGTAGCTGCTATAACTAAGGGCCTAAAACATATGCACATTTTTCAGCTTATACCTCTAGGCGTAGTCTTCAAATCTGTCCATATCCCAGCTGATATGAACATTGCATTCAGAGCGGATTAAGGCGCCTTCTGTGTGCAGCTAAGTGTGAAAATACAACACTTTAGACGCTCTAAATCTACTCATATGAGTCATCATCGAAGAAGGTAGCAGCTTGCCGAATCGATTTCCCTACTTCCTCCCTCTCTAAGTCAACAACGCTGGCCGGCAACAGAGGCTTATGCACAGAGAGCTTTTTTCAACAATCAATACCAAGCTGCCGTTTCACCTGAATAAGCACTCTAAAAAAGCTATTCATCCACTTCACTTCAGTGGGAAAAAAAAACGCTGTTTGAATAATAATGCCAAGCTGGTGTCCTGGCTATGTGTAAAATTGCTCCCGATGGTTCAGAGAGCGCCTTGCATGGCAGCTACTGCCATCGGTGTATGAGTGTGTGTATGAATGGGTGAATGTGGTAAGATATGTAAAGCGCTTTGGGGCTGAGAAAATCGTCTAGAAAAGCGCTATATAAGTCAAGTCCATTTACCATTTACCATGTGTAAAATTTTTTTTTAATTATGGCTCTGGAAAACGGCTTTTAAATTGATGATCTGGTGTCCTCAGTTGGTTTAAAGTAGTGATATAGGCTACAGCATGATCCAATCGACCTATTTGAAATTTTTAAAGTTTTTTAAAAAGTCAGAATATGTCTAATGTGGAAAAAAGCTTTTCACATAACAACAAGACTGCGATTGCTTGGAGTGTTCAAATCATGTGGACTAAGTGGTTTTAATACACTGTATGGTAAAGTCACAATCTCATCAACCTTGTGTACAGACAACGTTAGCCATCTAAATTTGGGGGGCTGTGGCTGAAGTGGTTGGGTGGTTTGATCACCCGTCTCCCCGCTACATGTCCAAGTGTCCCTGGCAAGAGACACTGAACCCTTAATGTCTCCTGATAGTTAGCTGCACCCTGCGTGGTAGCTGCTGCTGCTATCGGTGTATGAATGTGTGCTCCAGTTGTAATTGCTTTGGATAAAAGCATCTGCTAAGATGAATAAATACTTACAACAAGAGAGATATGTTTTTGCTGTTGCACTTTAGTCAGCCGAAAGCCCTACTAAACCTTTATCAACAGTTCTTCCAACCATGGCAAGGAATACCAAATGCTCACTCACATTTATCTTCTTGATTCTGTGATATTGTCTGTTCTGCATCGCTTGCTATTTGAACTTTTCCATTATATATTTGAAAAGAGAGGAAGAATAGCCATGTTAACAAATTGTATCAGGGAATGAAATGGATCAGACAAACAGGGACAATCTCTCTCACGAATTAATCTCAAATTCTAGCAAAAAGTTGTCAAAATATGAATTAGTAACAACATTTATTGCAGAGGGTGGATGGAGCTTCATATCAGGTTTGACCTAATAACACTGAATCTGACTCAAAATCAAGTGTGAAACTATTCTGTTTCCTATTTAACCGTATTTTTATTTCACCTACATGTTAAATTCTAATCTTTTTTTTTCTTTCACTTTTCTAATGTGTATTATATGCTTGATGTATTTTAACATTGATGTATTTTGCCTGAATTGTGTTTGAATTGTGCTATATAAATAAACTTGCCTTGCCTTCAAATGTAGCCTATTGTTCAGTGCTTTAAAAATCAGATGTTTCACCGCCCCACCCAGATGGTACAAATGATTGTATACAATTATGTCCCCAAACTGTTGTGTTATGTGCGACAGGGGTAAGAAAGAAATAAGGAGACAACACTCACAAGTCAGGGAATGCCTTACAATACTGCATCAACAATGAGACTTTATTCACAATGTTTACACCGATAGAACAAAATATCTTCTGTTTTTTTTTTAGTTTTCTCTTTTGGTTTATTATGTACAATGTTAATGCAACAGACCAACCATCTTGATTTTGATGGTAGTGTTTGAATAATTTGGGAATATGACCCACTGAAGACTTTCGCAGCAAAAAATACCCTTATAACAAATGTAGTTTTCACTAATATTAAGAGTGCCCATTAGAATTTGTAATTCCAATTGTTTCAATGCAATTTCACTTATTTCCACATTTTTATCACAAACAAGAGAATATCTTTGAAAAGTCGAAACAATTAAAATCTCATTCTACGATATACGAGCTGTTATAAGGAGCATTTCTTGCAGCAAGTCTAAATTTTTAGATGAAATATTGAGTTTATTCCAACAACATGACACCAGCTTGCTGCAGTGTTACATCATATAATACTGCACCACCTTTCTTTAACTTTAAAGACCTACTTCACCAGTGTGAATATGAAGGCGTATTGAACTCTGAGATCCTATGTAGTATACCCTTTGTGACATCACAACTGGGCAAACTGTAGGGTTAGACAATGAGACCATAAAACACTCTTTCTGCCTTTTCTCAGGCTAGGATGAACCGATTTCTAAAAAATTTGCACATTTATACTACATAGGATCTCAGAGTTCAATACACCTTCTATTTCCAACGTGAAGTAGGTCTTTAAACATGATCTGCGCAGTTTTGATATATGATAAATCCTTGGCTTTTGCACTTTTAAGGTCCTTGGAGATTCTTTTTAGCGATACATAGTCTGAAATCAAGTGAAGATATAAACGACATTTTACTTTTGCTAAGATATTTTGAGGCCACAGTAACGCACAGCACGATAAGTTTGCTGGATAAAATAGCCATGCACTAGTAGCAAAGTGTTAATGCAAGTCATATCATTGTGATTCAAACAAAGATCGACGGACAAAACTGTTCACTTACTGTACGGCAAAGCAGTGAAAATAAGTAGATTTTTTTTTACGCAAACAATTTGCTGGTTTCCCAAAGTCATCTTTACTTTATTACAGCAACGATCAACTTTTTATTGTATACTCTATAAGTTGAAAATCAATGGCAGACTGGAATGTATGTTAGTTAGCAGCACGACAAGTATAGGAATATTAGTTTGATATAAGTAAAGAAAAATATGGTCTTTTGATGCTTGTTTGAGGTACTGATTCATGAAGAAAAAAACATTTAATCCAGATGCTTTTGGAACAGGTTCGAGTGCCACTGCAACTATTATTATCCAATGCATTACAGTTTTCAGCTATGCACATAGAAAAGTCATCATCAATGCTACATGAAGAACTGCATCAGAAGCAAAACTACTCTCTAAAGTCATGAAAGTACTAGTCAGAAATACTTTATTTTATCATGGCCTCATTCTAGAGTTTTCATATTAATAAATCAACTTTTACATTCAACACAATTACTGCTGTTGAGTTGATTCAAACCCTCTCACAAAATGTAGGACAGTAGGTAACTGTCTGGCCCTAAGAGTATTAAAGGAATACTTCACCCATACGAAACCGGCGTTCTATGATTATAAAATGCTATTATAATATAATGAATGAGGTTGTTCTTCCCTCAGTCTTTCCTCAGTCTTCCCTTGGCCCAGCTGTCCTGTTAATCCTAACCCTACATTTTTACTGAAGTGATGTCACATTAGTAAAATGTAGGGTTAGACAGTGAGACCATAAAACACTCTTTCTGCCTTTTCTCAGGCTAGGAAGAGTTCAATAAACCTGCATATTCGCACCGGTGAAGTAGGTCTTTAAATCACAGGGTAATCCTCTAGGAATGAGGCCATTTTTATAAATGAAAGTATTTGCACACTAGCCTTGTTTTCCAGGTGGCTGGACACGATCACCAGTCCATTTACTATGTTTTTTTTAATTTATTTTATTAAGGCAGACATGAGTGTAACTTCGCTGACAAGCAACACTATTGGTTGTCTATGAGAGATAACAATTCGAAGTTGAAGGAAGGAACACAATATTGCTTCTACTGGCATAATGAAAATGTCACATTCTACACACAAATTATATATTATGATATTATACCTCACATTCACCACCATTTTCTTTTTTTATTCATACTTAAAATAATCGCAGAATTGCAGATGTTGAATAGAGTTGACGCACATTTCAGAAACAACTCCGTACTGGCATATTTTTTTTAAATCACATACTCTTAATAAAAAATATTTCATTTGTCTAGATCTACCACTGGGCGTTGATGAAATACTAAGTGACACTCTAGCGTACTGCATGAGAACATATCAGAAAGCATGGCACTAAAATATATGACACAGATTTGATTATGTAATAGAGAAATAATGATCACCATCACACACACACTCAAAAGACCAATCAAGGGCATCAATAGGGTGAAATAGGAATGTGGCAAATACACTGATTGAACATGATTTGGAAAATTAGAATAATATCTTGGGATTTACCGTTAAATTATGATTATTATCTTAACGTATTAATAGCTAGATTTGTCTGCTATTATTCAATGCATTGTTTAGTAAATCCAGTTTCATTCATTGTTAAAAAATCCCATGGCAACTTCCTACAACCCTAAGTGATGTTGTCAAATTGCTAATGTTGTCCAACCATAAGTCTTAAACCCAAAATTATTCCATTGCTAATAATATATAACTCATTTGATTTTTGAATTGGTTGCTTTGCTTCATTAAAACCCAAATCGTCGGGGCACTCCGGTGGTGTAGTAGATAGAGCGTTGTACCATATCGGCTCTGGCCTCATTGCAGTGTCACGGTTCAAATCTGACCCATGGACCTCCAATGCATGTATTCCCCCTCTGTCTCCCCATTTAGACTCTAGTATAATAAAGCTTGAAATGCAACAAATAATCTTAGAAAGAAAAAAAATGTGAATTGCCAATCCAAAAATACCCAACTGACGCCCATGACAAGATCTTAAAATATAAACTATGATAAATATACTCTTAACAGAACCGAAGGAACCATTTCTTTTTTCTTCTTTTTTTTAAATCAATCTATCAAAATGTGTTTACGTGTCACTTTGGAAAACAGGCTGCATGGATCATGACAATAGAAGGAAGGTCTATCTACTGTATGTACAGGATTGGTTCAATGGATTGGTTTCCTGTCACAATAATGACTAAGATGGAAGGAGAAGCGGCTAGAAAGAGTGAGTGGGAGACAATACAAGGGGAAAGGAAAGGAGACTCGAGTAAAGGAGAAAGTTATAATTTGGAAATTTAGAAGTATAAGACAGTTCAAATATGTATTTGCCTGATTAAGGGGATATAGCCCAGTGGGTAGGGTGGGCGACCCACAACTGCAGGGTCGGTGGTTCGATCCCACGTCTCCCCGCCACATGTCCAAGTGTCCCTGGGCAAGACACTGAACCCTAAATTGCTATTTCAATTAGTTAGCTTGCACCCTGCGTGGTAGCTGCTGCTATCGGTGTATGAATGTGTGCTCCAGTTGTAAGTCGCTTTGGATAAAAGCGTCTGCTAGATGACATCTAAACGTAATGTAAAAGGTCTAGTATCAACGGACTGTGTGTAGCTCCAACCTTTTGGGACGGCTTGGTACGCCATCAAAAAGGGTGACAAAAATAGTTATGGCACAGTTTGCTTATTGGTACCCTCTCCAACTTTTGACAGTGTAGATGCAAATAAATGCTATAGAGAAGGGAGAGTAGGCTAGTTGGGATATACTAGGAGACCTTAAGGGAGGTAAAGGGAAACACTGGGATCACATGAAGGAAAAAGATAATATACAGCTCCGGAAAAAAATTATGTGACCACTCCAAATGTTCAGTGTCTCTTATTTTACTATTTAGAGGCATATGTTTGAGTAGAATCAACATTTAGATTTTATAATATAAACTACTGACAACATTTCTACCAATTCTCAATAAAAATAGTGTCATTTAGACATTTAGAGCATTTTCAATAAGTAATGTAGAGATGAAGATTAAAGGAAAAATCCAGACTGGTCTCTTATTTTTTTCCGGGGCTGTATTATGGAAGGAGATGGAAACATAAGGAAAGGAAGTCGTCCGCTAAGTGAGACAGTGAAGCAGAAGAGTTTCATCATGTTGAGGTTCTTCTTCCATTTCTACTGTGGAAGAACTTTCAAAATGGCGTTCACCTCCTCCGCTACGGCCGTTAACGCAAACTCAAACTGATCCTGCAAGGAGACAAGGAGACAAGGAAAGGGAAAGAGGGGAAAAGGACAGGGAAGGAAGATTAAATCAGTGAATTATAGGCTACCCCACCGTATGTGTAAACAATACCATATGTCTGAAAAAGAGCCCTTATGTGCTATGATGAATATAAAAGTCGGAAAAAGGAAGGGAAGAAGGTTTAAATTATTTTTAATTTTTTTGCTTTTATTTTTTTATTTATTCATCTATTACCATTTAAACTTATTTTGTTGTTGTTTGTATGTTCGAAATAAAGACAATCAATCAATCAATCAGATTATAAGAATGCCCAATAATGTTTAAAATTCAGCTCCTTGACAAAAATTATTTCTTGTCATGTTTAGTTGATTTACACATAGCTACTTAACATTTGGTTTACTGTTTTGTTAGAAGAAAGTGCAACATTAACGAAAAAAAACAGCTTAAAAATCTGAGATAAATGTGAGCGCTGAGGCTTGTACTACGACAAAAAGGGGAATCAGTGTGTGAGGAACAAAGATAGAGGGAGGGAGAGAGAGAGAAGAAATAAAGAAAGAGACAGAAAGAGAGGGAGAAAGAGAAAGACATGAGAGAGAGAGAGAGAGAGGAGAGAGAAAGAAAGAAAGAGACAGAGAGGAGAGGGAGAAGAGAGAAAGGACAGAAGAGAAGAAAGACATGAGAAGAGAGGGAGAGAGAGAGAAGCGTGACAGCCAGCCAGTTCAGGATACATGGTTTAATAAAGGCCGGATCGATAGCACCCGATGTCTTACACACATCCTGCGTTTCGTTCTAATTATGTTTCACAGATCAAACGGTAATTGAAGTTTCCACATCAACCGGAGTAAGACGTGACCAGGAATGACTCTCTGTTGTTTTAGCTAAAGGTGAAACATGTCCTCCGTGCAAAACATTGTGTATTTTATATTAAAAAAAATAAAAATAAAATGTACTGTCTTTTGATGTTTGTTGTTTCTGGTTTTTCTGAGGGTACGTTCTAGTGTGGGGTGTGGGGGCTACGAAAATTTAAAAAAATGGATGACTTTGTATTGAACTATGTTTGTTTTTTTATTCATGCTTCTCACCAATAAAAATGTTAAAAGAAAATAAATAAAAAAAATTAATAAAAAATCACATGGTGGAAAATTAAATCAACAAAGGACTTAAAAAGCGTAAGAAATCATTACAAATTGTAATTTTTTGTGACCTCTTTAAAAACCTTTAGAATTTAAAAAAATATATATATATAATTGAAAATGCCCCATCAAAAACGCTAACGATCAAATTTAATTTTCAACTATTTATCTTGCTTGATGTGAAGAGATATTTCCCCATTTTACAACAGGGCACAGAGATGACCAGCCAAAGTAAGCTATTGATTGTGTTTAAATTAATTAAACAAACTCATCACACTAATATAAGAATTATCTCTCAAATGTAAATGTTAGATTGTATTATTCATGTTTGTGTGTGTGTGTGTGTGTGTGTGTGTGTGGTGTGTGTGTGTGTTGTGTGTGTGTGTGAGTGAGTGAGTGTGTGTATAAGTGCCTGTCAGTGGTGTGAGTGGTGTGTGTGTTAGTGTGTGTTGGTGTTATAAGTGTGTGACAGAGTGTTATGGAGAGACACATAAGAAGTGAGTGTGTGTCTTGCATGATTCCACTGTGGGGAGTATGTCAGCTAGAGTGTGTACACGTGTGAGAATTATGATTGTGTAAGGAGCTGGGACAGTGTGTTTGTGAGTGAGTGAGTGAGTGAGTGAGTGAGTGTGGTGAGTGTGTGTGTGTGGTGATGTGTAGTGAGTGGTGATGTGTGAGTGTGTGTGTGTGTGGTGTGTGTGTGTGGTGTGTGTAGTGTGAGTGAGTGTGTGAGTGAGTGAGCATGTGGTGGTGGTGGTGTGTGGTGTGTGAGTGTGTGTGTGTGTGTGGTGCGTGTGTGCGTGTGTGTGGTGTGTGTGTGTGTGTGTGTGTGTGCGTGTGTGGTGTGTGCGTGCGTGCGTGTGCTGTGTGTGTGTGTGGTGTGTGTGTGTGTGCGTGCTGTTGTGTGTTGGTGGTGTGTGTGTGCGGTGTGCGTGTGTGCGTGCGTGCGTGCTGTGTGCTTACCTTGGTTTGAACCATTCCCGGCCTCTGGTCCCTGAGGTGCTCCAGGGTTGCTGCAATATCAATCTCCTTGGCACCTGGTGAACACACACAAACAAAAGGTACACACTGTTACAAGGGTGTGTGTGTGTGTGTGTGTGTGTGTGTGTGTGTGTGTGTGTGTGTGTGTGTGTGCGGTTGTGTTCACAGCACTACCAGATAATCCAGCTAACATCTGTCAACCTCATGTTTTTCATCCATCCTTTAGAAAAGCTAAAGGCGATTACATTCATCCTCTTAAAACACACACACACCACCAACACACCACACAACAAACACACACCACCAACCCACACAACACACCACAAACACACACACACCACAACACACACGCACACACACACACACAGACACACGCACACACGCACACACACACACACACACACACCAAACACACAACAGCAAGGTGTTGGTGTTTTGTAGTCCTGATAAGAGGGAAGGGACTTTGTGAGGTAAATCACAGACCAATATGTTTTTGACATTTTTTTAAAAGAAACCGAGCCGAGTCTGTCTTTGATAGTTGTTCTGTTGCAATTGGAGCTCACTACAGTTCTTTCAACGCCTGCCAAAAATTAAAGTGTGTGGTGTGGTGTGGTGTGTGGTGGTGTGGTGTGTGTGTGTTGTGTGTGTGTGTGTGTGTGTGTGTTGTGTTTGTGTGTGTGTGGTGTTGGTGTGTGTGTTGTGTGGTGTGTGTGTGTGTGTGTTGTGTGTGTGTGTGTGTTGTGTGTGTGTTGTTTTTATTTGTGTGTGTGTTTGTGTGTGTGTGTGTGTGTGTGTGTGTGTGTGTGTGTGTGTGTGTGTGTGTGTGTGGGGTGTGTGTGTGTGTGTGTGTGTCAGTCTACTTCTTGCCAGTCAGCCTGCCAGTGTGCCAGACTGGCACGGCGCCCCACAGTTAAAATGACCTCTGGCCAAAACACCGCTCAGATTACCACGCATTGTGATGTATTCTATTAAATGTATTACAAACAAGAACTATTATCCTTTTAGAGACAAACAGAGAAACTGAAAAATCTGTTACGTGTAGTGTATTATAATGGGAACAAATTCATTAAAGGTGTGTGTGTGTGTGTGTGTGTGTGTGTGTGTGTGGTGTGTGTGTGTGTGTGTGTGTGTGTGTGTGTGTGTGTGTGTGTGTGTGTGTGTGTGTTGTGTGTGTTGTGTGGTGTAACTTTGGTTGGAAGCGGTCCAAGTTGATTCTAAGTCCAAAGTGGGTGGCTATGTTCTCTTAGTAATGTCTTGTCTTGTTTTTTGGGGGGGCATTATCAGCTTTATTAGATAGTACAGAGTTGAAAGGACAGAGGAGGAGAGAGAGAGAGAGAGAGAGACAAGGAGAGAGAGAGAGAGACAGAGAGAAGAGAGAGAGAGAGGGGGTGACCTGCAGTAAAGGTCCACGGGGACAGACTTGAACCCGCGACCACTGCAATGAAGGCCGGAGCCAATATGGTACACGCTCAATCCACTATGTTACCGGAGCGCCCTAACCCCTTTCTATATATCTGTCCTGTATCCCAAAATCACTCATCATTTCTGAAACAATCTAATTTTTCCTTTGATTATCATAAATTACATGTAACAGCAAATGAGATCATCAGTGCAAAGAATGCTATTTTTATAATGTTTTTTTCTTAATCCCTTTTAGTCATGGGTATACGCTCACCCAGGAACTACAGCTGGCGTGGTAAAAAAACTACCGCTTTTGTCAAAGGGGGGCGCTAGAATTAAAAAACAGAAAATTCTGGAGCTTAAAGTAAAATGCTCAATATCGATTTTGCGATCCGACCCAAAATGAAACATCTAACCTGGAGAAGTATCGCGAAATCATTTACAGAAATTGAAGTTGCCTGACAACAAGAGATATGTCTCTGAGTTGACAACAACTTAATTGTGTGTCCCTGGCCGTACTGAAGTCGCCAACTTTATGATGTCTAATCTAATTTTGATTTTATTGCAGTGAAAACATTGTCTTTGTACTAAAAAACTCCACTAGTCTCATCCCCACGAGGCAGCATGACATACTTTCACCTCTCAGGTATTATTTAGTTGATGTATTATTAAATCTGAAGACTTTAAAACCTGTCCACACCATTTTTAGCGTTTCTTGCAGCTGTCACATTTGTACTTACTGTTGGCTCTATTCTTTAGTCTATCTCCAAGTCTTGCATTTCTGAGTAAAAGCACAGTCATGGCTAGAAGCAAGATGTTGCTAGCAAGGGTTTTTAAGCTACAAAAAAAACAATCTTTGGCTAAAATGCATTTATTGAGCACAAGATGATTTAAATTTTTTTGTTATGTCTATTCTTTCTTAACCTTTATTCATACAGGTAAATCCCATTGAGACCGAAGACTCTTTTGCAAGGGAGACCTGTTTTCCTTTCCCACGTTACCGTTCACACACACATTCATACACCGATAGCAGGCTAACTATCGACATTCACACAAGGCAAGGTGGGTGAAGTGTCTTGCCCAAGGACACAACAACTATGACACAGGTGGCAGGGCAGGGATCGAACCTCCAACCCTTTGATCATCGGCCGACCCGCTCTACCAACTTGCCACAGTCTATTGTGGATTAGGATGAAACATACATGAATTCAGAGATCAGGGTGTGTCTATTGTGCGGATCGAATGGGATTCTCCACTATAACACAAGTTACATCTCTGTGTTAGGAAACAGTGCATTGATTTTTGGCAGAAAACGTTTAATTGGGGGCGCCCTTAGCTCGTTGCTAGGGCGTCCCCCCCCCCATGGGCCTCGGCCAGCAGCGGACCGGGTTCGATTCCAGCCCGCGGTCGTTCTCTGCATGTCACTCCCCTCTCTGCCCCATTTGAACTCTGTCTCTACACTATCAATAAACTAAAAATGCCCGAAAAAAAAAATATCTAAAAACGTTTTTGGGAGTGTTGACGTTTGAAGAGGTCTCCTAAACCTAAGGCATCATTGAATACACTAAACCCCCAAAAATGAACCTGTAATCCTGCAAGCTTGAATGTGAAAATCCCCAACAATCTTAGTTGACATTGATGATGATGATGTGATTCAACCCTAATTTTAGGATCCGACTGAAACTACCTTTCCTTTTTTGAGTTTATATCATGTGGAATTATAACTTTAAAAAAATGAATAAAATATTCCTGCATACTGTTATACTTATAATTGCAGTCAATTTGTTTCTAACTGTTTCTGCAATGACTTGTTTTTTTAAAACTCTGTAAAGCACTTTGAATTGTATCGGTGTATGACTTGTGCTATAAGAAATTGCCTTGCCTTGCCTTGCCTTGCCTTGCCTTGCCTTGCCTTGCCTTTATGAGTAACTACAGTTCATAAAATCTGTAAAAAAAAAACTGCTATTCGACTTCA
>CM047515.1:28296739-28304239 GCA_026122265.1 Ammodytes dubius
GTGTGTGTGTGTGTGTGTGCGCGTGCATGTTTTCTGCGCGTCCATACTCATTGAATATTTCATTTTCACTAGGTCCTTGGTTAATTTCTGCAAGCCCATATTCCAACACAGCCGGTCGCAGTAATTGAGCAGTATCTCCGCAATATCTGTGTGTGTGTGTGTGTGTGTGTGTGTGTGTTTGTGTGTCTTTTACACAGATAGTACGTATCACTCTGATCTTAGATTGTGTGTGTGTGTGTGTGTGTGTGTGTGTGTGTGTGTGTGTGTGTGTGTGTGTGTGTGTGTGTGTTGTGTGTGTGTGTGTGTGTGTGTGTGTGTGTCTCTTGCAGGTTATTATGTTGTGATTAGATCTGTCGTACCTTGCCAGGATCATTACAAGGCGATCAAAGATGTGTGATGTTGTGTGTGTGTGTGTGTGGGTTTGTGTGCGCCTTCTACACAGATAGCACGTATCACTCTGATCTTAGATAGTTTGTGTGTGTGTGTGTGTGTGTGTGTGTGTGTGTGTGTGTGTGTGTGTGTGTGTGTGTGTGTGTGTGTGTGTGTATGTTGTGTGTGTGTATGTGTGTGTGTGTACAGAAGCCTGAGGGCTGCTAGTAAACACGTCAAGATGTCTGCTTCCTTTTTCTCACTTGATAAAAAGATGACAGATATAAAGAGCCAAGAGTTACAAGCAAAACCACGATGATAGAAGATAGAATGAGACTGGATTTTTTTTTCTTGTTTTGTTCAGTTTTGTTTGTTTGATTAAGCTGCTATTTTAAAGCGTCTTTTGAGAATTTACAGAAGCTACGGTGGCCTTCAAGGACAAGAAGCTATAGTTACTAAAACATGGCATCATCCACCACTGCCTCAAGTCTTTCCACAATATCAAATGATGAGGTGAAGATGTATTTAGTTATTTATTCTATAGTACTTCTACTTCTTCTTCTTCTTGGTCTTCCAACAGGTGCATTTCCACCAGGACGCCCATTATATATATATAAAGACGCCTAAGGCAGTTAAGTTTGAACGAAAAACACATTTATCATTCTGAATGCAAGGCTAGAACCCCTAAACAATTCAGAAAGACGGCTTTGGTTATTATAATACTTGCCTGCAGTGGACAATGATAGGACACGAGCGTCCCCGGTAGCACTTGTTAACTTTTCTGTGAAAGAAAACAGAACAGAAAAAAACAAGCTCAGTGTTAAGATCACGGGTACAGTAACACACACACACACACACACACACACACACACACACACACACACACACACACTCACACTCACACTCACACACACACACACACACACACACACACACACACACACACACACACACACCACACACACACACACACACACACACGGTCAGTACATCATGTATCTTGGATGGTAGCTCTAAAATATTTACATTTATTTTCTGTAGAAGACAAGTATCTTCTTGTTTGGTATTGTGAAGCAACAGCAGATAATCCCAGCGGTAATAAAACATTTACAAACTTTACATTGACAGTATTGTTGGAAACCACATCCTCCCAAACAGTGCAGTGGCATGAATAAAATAAGCTTTTCTTACTAGGGTTCATGTATTATTGAAGATCACAGCTGAAACACACTCACCACCAACACTGAGACATGATTTTTTAGAGAATGAAAACCATCCCATTGCTGTATCATAACCAAAAACATCATGCACAGCTCAGAAAAAAAACTATTGACTATTTATAGGAATATGTTTGAGTAGAATGAACATTTTGGTTTTATAATATAAACTACTGACAACATTTCTGACAAATTCCACCCCAAAATATTGTCATTAAAGAGCATTTCTATTGAGTAATGTAGAGATGAAGATGTAAGAAAAAACTCCAGACTGGTCTCTTAATTTTTTCCTGAGCTGTATGTTTGGATATAGTTTGTTGCTACTTTCGCATTACAAAAATCCAAAAAAGGTTAACTTAGTCTAACTTTTAATTAACTTACATATTATTTTATACATACTAGTAGTTTTCTTTAGTAGTATTAGTACTCTTCGTATTGTATATTGAATAGTTTTAGAACCCTCAAGCAATATGGCACGTCACAACAACATTATTATATGACGCTTTGAATTAGACTGTAGAATCTTAAACAGTCAAGGTACAAAAGTTCTACTAGCCTGTGTTTATGAACATTTCAATTCTGCATTTAAAAGGTTTGGAATAACCACAAAGTTAGTGTTTAAAATCAAACTTGTTGTGAAAATATCTTTGTAAGAATTTTAAAACCTTGCTCATAGTATAGTTTAGAACACTCAAGCAATATGGCACTAGCAACTGTAACTTGTTAGAGCCTAACGTTTAGTTATTTGGACGAGAAAGGTTTTAGGCGTCCATACTTTCGCGAGCAGATGCACTGGAACACAGACAGGTCGGAACTCGGAACTACCAAGTCGGAAATCTCCTTCTTCCGAGTATAAAGGAACGCAGCATTCAACTGAAACTGGAGCGCGACTTCGACGTCATCGTTCTCAGCCACTCGTCTGTTCGCTGATTGGACGATCGTAGATTCTCTGGCGAAAGATGGGAAATGCACTGTACACCCAGACTGACTACTGAAGGGGAAATTAAATTTGGCCGGAAGTAGGCGGGCGGGCGGAGCCAGGCTAATATGGCACGTCACAACAACATTATAAGACGCTTTGAATTGGACTGTAAGATCTTTAACAGTTGTAATGCGTCTAGGTAGGAAAAGTTATACTAGTCTGAATATGTAATGCATTAAAAAAAGTTGAGAATAGCTGCAAAGTTAGTGTTTAAATTAATCTTTTTCAACATCGAACTTTTTGTATAAGGATCCTTGTAAGAGTTTAAACCTTGCTAATCAAAATGCACGATGGACAAACATCTAGATTCTGTCTAGAGAGGCAGCGAGCCGTGCGTTTGATCCCAGCTTGACATCGTTTCTGATTCTATTTCATGGTGATACTAACTCTAAATAACCAATATTCAGCAGGAGTATATAATATAAGGCTGTGTGTGTGTGTCTTGTGTGTGTCGTGGTCTGTCTGTCTGTCTGGTCCTGTCTGTCTGTCTGTCTGTCTGTCTGTTGTCTGTGCTGTGTGTGTGTCGGTGTAATCTATAATGCATTAATATTGCTAATATTGTATCATCATTATCGTTCATAGAAGGGTATTCAGACCTGTAGCGTTCAAACTTAATTTTTTTTTCTTGAACCTTCCATAGTATTGTTTAGAGAGAATTTCGTGACCTTTGGGCGCTCATAATAACCTCCTGAAAAAATCCTAATTCTAAACAGCTTTTTCCACATTTCAAAACGTTGCCAAACAGACCCATACTTTATTGAACCCCATCAATTGTTCATCCTAAACCTCTTTCAACGTTTGTTCTCTTAGTCTGTAAGAATGTTTCACTTCAATGAGACTTGGAGGCACCACACATTAATATATTAGCAGTAGATTTTTTTAAAAGGTTCCCAAAGGCCAAGAACTGGAAACACACAGGCATTGCAAGAAAAAGAAAATTTGTATTCCTGCGTAAAAAAAAACAAAAAACCCAATCTTCAAAAGTTCTCAGGGCAAGGAGTCAGAAAGCTAGATAGACAAAAGCGACCAAAGTGAATAAAGGGGGGGTGGGGATATTTTTGGGTGTTTGGGAAAATGATAGGGGGTTGAAATGGGGCGGAGATGGTTGTAGGCAGTCAAGCAAAACCATGAGCAAGCAAAATGGGCAAAAGGTCATCTCAGGTCATTGGGCACAGCAAGCATAGATATAGAGGCGTGGGAGAGAAAGGGCAGGAGAAATAAGGATAGGTTGGAGGGGGGGGGGGGGTTATAGGGCTCCGTGAGGTCCCCCCCTTCTTTTTGGTTGCAAAGTCACAGTCTCCAATGATCACTTTTGTGACTATGCAACTGGGCTCATGATACTAGCTGCAACATCACAAAAATGACACTGGCCACCGCTAGTTAGCTGGTAACAAAAACAGACAGGGGTAAAAAAGGGGTCAGAGAAGGATTTGTAAGCAGCAATAGCTTTCGGCTCGGTCAGTCAGTTGTGAGTGAGGTTAAAATAAATAAAAAATAAATTAACATAAATATATAAACATGCCAGAACGAGCATTAAAAAAGGAGGTATAAGTAATCTTCTTCCAAGCACACTCTTAGGAAATATATGATAGCACATTTTTGTTCTTGAAGTGGTACAACAGCTTGTGGGGCAGTACTATCAAAAGGCTCTTTCACACACACATTGTTTGGGGGATGTAGCTCAGTGGGTAGGGTGGTCAACCCGCAACTGCAGGGTCAGTGGTTCAATCCCCCGTCTCCCCGCCACATGTCCAAGTGTCCCTGGGCAAAGAGACACTGAACCCTACATTGCTCCCGATAGTTAGCTTGCACCCTGCGTGGTAGCTGCTGCTGCTATCGGTGTATAAATGTGTGCTGCAGTTGTAAGTCACTCTGGATAAAAGTGTCTGCTAAATTATATGTAATGTAATGTTTGGTTCAATTGAAACAAACTCTGGGTCGTTTTCGCAGATGGGAAACCAGCAATTGTACTTAAAAATAATAATTATTATTATAAAGTTATTGAGCTGTGGAAAAGGGGTAGGATCCAATAAGTTTATACTTCTTCCTACTCCTTTCAGGCATATCAATTCAATATGTTATTTGTTTATTTTTTGTTTATTTTTATTTGTGAAATCATTTGAACATATTTTTTTATTGTATTTTCATGCTTTTAATTTTTTCTTTTTTTGATATGTCTGAAATAAAACTGAATCAATCATCAATGCAACTGCATTTTGGTTCTTCATCAACTCATCAACTGATTTGGACCAGAGGAACAATTGGTGTTAAAGAGAAACCAAACGTGGTAAAACCTGATTTAATCCTCCCAAAAGTGAAATTGAATCTACAGATCCGGAAAAAAATAAGAGACCACTCCAAATGTTCAGTGTCTCTCGTTCACTATTTATAGGCATATGTTTGAGTAGAAAGAACATTTTGGTTTTATAATGTAAACTACTGACAACATTTCTACCAAATTCCAATACATGTTTTGCCATTAAGAGCATTTTCAATAAGTAATGTAGAGATGAAGATTTAAGAAAAATCCAGATTGGTCTCGTAATTTTTTCCAGAGTAGTATTATACCTTACCACTTTCAAGAAATTGCTCATATCTGTACCTTTTTTAAGCTCCAAAAAACACACATTATTAACCTTAGGTGGTACATGTGTTTAGTCTATCCCTTGGGGGAAATACATGGGCTTCAAATGTGTATCTCAATTTCTGACAAGTGCAAGGTATAGACACACGAAAATACACACAAAGAAAAACAAGGGAGCACAGGTAGTTATTGTGCAAGTACCGTATCGCTTGGTAATAAAAGTGAGAAATGTCTCCCTGTGCGCTTTCTCCATTGTGTTCTGACCCCTTCGCCCTGTGAGTAAAGGCAATATTTCCTAACTGATGGGGTGTGGTGACGTGATGCCTACCAGACCTGTTTTATATTAGCTGTGGCCACAAACCCCTCACCGCTGATATGTCACACACACACACCACACACACACACACACACACACACACACACACACACACACACACACACACACACACACACACACACAACACACACACACACACACACACACACACACACACACACACACCACACGTTTGTACGGCTATACTAGACATTTTTTATAATAGCTGGGACCACAAACTCTCCACTGCTGATATGTCACCTAATTGATGTGTGCTAGCAGTTCGGCAACACTGGGCCCTCTATATATATATATATAAAAGCAAGTCGGGGCCATTCGCACGAGAAAATCCACAGTGAATCAAAGAAAAAAAAATGTCTGCCGCGGCTTCTACCTAATAGGCAATACAGTATATCAGTTTAAAAGAGGCCGAAAGGACATGAAGGCGCCAGAGATAAAGGATGGTGAAAGCATAGTTACCACACACACACACACACACACACACACACACACACACACACACACACACAACACACACACACACACACACACACCTGTTATCAAGGGGAATAAGCCAGCCCGGGATGTTTTTGAGGATATATAGATATTTTCCTCTGCCCGCATTTTTCAGGGTCACAAGTCAAATCCCATGAAGACGAGAGAGGCTTGAAGTCATTATGATTTGAACAAACCAGAAAAGCATCTCAAAATTCCAGGAACTTCCATTTTATTTTTGTTTTAAAGAAACAGCAATGTCCACAACCATCACTCAAGGATTTTGCTGTGAAGCCTTGCAGATTCTTTCTACGTTTTAGGAAAAGCATAAAGAGCTGAATAAATGTCCACCACGCAGGTCTCAGTGCCCAGCCATGTCTCTTTAGTGACAGCTAGTGTGTTTGTGAATGTGAGTTTGTGTGTCTGCGTGTGTATGTGTGTGTATGCGTGAGTGTGTGTATGAGTGTGTTTATGTATTTGTGTATGTCTCTGTGCACGTGTATGGGGGTGGGAGGGTTTTTGGGTTCTTTTAATTTTCTTCCCTTGATTTTATTTGCTGTTTTTCTATTTCACTGTTGTTTTTTTTTTTTTTTGCATTTTTATGCCTTATTGATAGTGTAGAGACAGAGTTGAAATGGGGCAGAGAGGGGAGTGACATGCAGAGAAACGTTCCTACCTGCGGAAGTCGAGGAGTGTCCGGCTGGTCTCCGGGACGTTTTGGTTGAGCCATGTCAGGAAGTGGAACTGGGTGACGGTGCGGGTCTCGTTGGTTTGCATGTTCTTCAGGTAAAAGCTACGGACCAGGAAATCATCGCACCAGATGTGTTCGGACACTAGGTTCACCTGCAAGGACACACACATGTACAATGAATTCACATAAATGTACAAGAATTAATTTGGTCGTAAAATCACTAATATACACTATACTATATATACCTAGATGAATAAACAATAAACGGGTCAAAAAAAACATGTACAAGACTTAATGTTGTCATAAAATCACTAAAATACACCAAACTTTGCCCATTAGGTCTTATTTACAATCACATTTATCCTTACTAAAATTGAGAAACATTTAAACTGATTTTGAAATGAACTTATCAGGATCTACTATATATTAAAAAATCATACACATAATTAAATGTAGCATGTATCACAATGAAACCTACGTTTTGGGAACACGGGAGAAGATTCATAGATTGCAGGCTTGAGACATTACTTAACACTAGATCTCTTATTAAGCATTGACCATATTTTGGCAAAAATCAAAAAAAATCATCCTCTTACCTCGTAGATGTGGTAGAGGTTGGATCCCTCGTCGGGCCAGTAGTGGTAGCACTGCTTCACTCCGCTCTCCACCAGAGGAGTCAGCATCACAATCACCACACAGCCGTTCTCCCAAACCATCTGCAAACAATCACACTCTCAGTAAGACTAACAACAGTGGCATGTACAAGCGTTAAACCTGCAGTGTGTAGAATTGTGGGTTTTATTTCCTAGCAGATTTTGTAGAAAATAATTATAATATCCACAAGTA
>CM047515.1:28311739-28316739 GCA_026122265.1 Ammodytes dubius
CACAGCTACACACACACACACACACACACACACACACACACACACACACACACACACACACACACACACACACACACACACACACACTCACACACACACACACACACACACACACACACACACACACACTTGTCCTTTCCAACAACGTCCCTGAGCAAATTATCTGTAGAACAATCATTAATATTCATGGTGCGGAAACATACACACCGTCGACCGAACTAAGCAAGCGTTGCATCAGAATTTATATTGTGCTACGGTAGGCTGCCTTTTCTACCTGTGCGGTAACCCTGCGGGGAATGTATGAGACTAGCTTAAAGTTATGAGAATACACCCTTAGAAAATGTGCATTTCTCTAACACACACACAAAGTTTTGGGGCGACTGTGGCTCAGTTGGTAGAGCGGGTCGGCTGATGATCAAAGGGTTGGAGGTTCGATCCCCGCCCTGCCACCATGTGCCATGGTTGTTGTGTCCTTGGGCAAGACACTTCAGCCAACTTGCCTCGTGTGAATGTTGATAGTTAGCCTGCTATCGGTGTATGAATGTGTGTGTGGTAACGTGGGAAAGGAAAACAGGTCTCCCTTGTAAAAGAGTCTTCGGTCTCAATGGGATTTACCTTTAAAAAAAAAAGTGACAGTGTACCTTTAAAACACAGAGTTAGTTATTGTACTTACGATGGGGCTGGCGTTGATGTAGTCAGAGTTGCCTTGGCTGTTCTCAACCTTCAGCGTGATTCTGGAGTGATCATCTGGAACACAAATTGTGGAATTCAGCGAATTTTGTCTCAGGAATGGATGTCCTCAGTAGCTATAGCAGATGCATTGTAATTAAGATTTCTTTGCATATCTGTTGAGTATAAAGAACTCATTGGAGCCTTGATGAACCATTACCCAAGCTTAGCTTTTACCTTTTGGTATGTGAAGGTTTCTTTTTTTTTTTTTTTTAAGATATTTTTTGGGCATTTTTATGCTTTATTGATAGTGCAGAGAGACAGAGGTGAAATGGGACAGAGAGGGGAGTGACATGCAGAGAACGACCGCGGGCGGGAATCGAACCCGGGTCTGCTGCTGGGCCCAGCCCGGGAGGGGGACGCCTTACCGACTGAGCTAAAGGCGCCCCCCGTATGTGAAGGTTTCTTTGTGTTTAGGAAATAACTAGCTTCATTTCAGGGACTAAACACCACCAAGTGAGTGGTATGAGAAATGGTGTGATGTTTTCTTAACGCAAGTGTGAATGCCAGGCCAGTAGTAGCGGCAAAACTTTGTAGTAGATTAAGAACCCTTACAAAGAAGTAATAACCATGTGCGGAGCCGTTTCTACAAGGACCTATTCTGCTAGTTCAAATGACTAGGCTGGAGTTGAATATTCAAAATATTTCACTCTGGAAACAGTTTTTAAAAGTTTTTGTTTTGCAGCCCCCAAAAACGCCTTCAAGAGCGTAAACAATACTTTTGTTTATTATGTTGAAATCGTTGCAGTGTAAACGTCTACTAGAATGAAAATCTCTGATGAGTTTGAACGTAGATGGTACAAGGGAGAAAAGTGCCTTTCTGTATTCAAAGAAACAGTAGAAACATGGATAAATCTGCGTACTATTAAGAAAAGATTTAGGAGTCATTGTGTACTATTCTCTGTTATTGGTAGAAATTGTATACTGTACATGCAGTGTATTATAGAGTTTAATTTGCTTGCAGTGTATATCAAATTTTGATCAAAACATATTGGGGAGTACAAATTCACCCTTAAAAGCTTCAGGGGGAATCTGTGCTCCATCATTGCTGGTCACCGGAATATTTGTTATGCCCAACACATATTCTTTAAATTCGTAAAATTTCATCTCTCGGGAGCAACACTCTCGAGCCTCTACTGATAGTGGCAACAGAGCTTTCAAATAATTTTTCATATATATTTTTTTTTTATTATTTGGTAGAAGCCAGTGGTGCTTCAAATAGGCAAAGTGCAATTTATTCCTGAGAAACTGCTTCCCCTGCTGACAACCTGGATTTCATTAAGCCCGGGCCCTCGCTGCACAGAATGGGACAGCACTTTTTTTTTTTAAGATGGTGGCTATTTCCACATTTCCACAAGAGATTAGAACATTTTAATCATTGATGAGGTGGGAGCAGGAGGGTTTGCTTTAATAGAAAACTAATTTACAGGCCCTTCTGCTCGCCGCATCTGGTCCGGGGTTTCTGATAATGAAAGCCAGGTTCGGAATATATGGGAAAGTGTTGTCGAAATATGACTTTGCGAGGTGTAAACAGCTGAACTGAACAGCACCTGGGTACAGCTTTTTTTTTTACTATGTAAGGCCCTTTAAAATATTTCATTTTCTGGATGTGTTTTATGAAGTAAATGTATCATGAATCAGACAATTAACAACACATGGAAACATTTGAAACTTGAACTCCTTCAATTTTCAATTAAAACTGTAAGAATGGGGATGTCTGGGGCGCCTTTAGCTCAGTTGGTAGGGCGCCCCCCTCCCGGTGCCAGGCCCAGCAGCAGACCCGGGTTCGATTCCCACCCGCGGTCGTTCTCTGCATGTCACTCCCCTCTCTGCCCCATTTCACCTCTGTCTCTCTGCACTATCAATAAAAGCATAAAAATGCCCAAAAAATATTAAAAAAAAAAAAAAAAAATTACCAGTATTGTAGCTGACTTGGTAGATCACTTCTCAGTTACCACTATCTAAATGCCAATGCTCGTACTCAAATCCCCATTAAGGTTGATATAATGTCTTCTAATGTGTTTTATGTATTTTAATCTTGCCCCTGTAAAGCACTTTGAATGGCCTTGTGTTTGAATTGTGCTATATAAATAAACGTGCCTTGCCTTGCCTTGCCTATAAACTAACTTAGAAACAGAGCCAACTAAGAAATAGCAGACCCGGGTTATAGAATCCAGCCCGGGTCGTTCTCTGCATGTCATTCCCCTCTCTACCTCTGCCCCATTTCATCTGTGTATCTCCAAATACGTCTCATAAAGCAAAAAACCCCAAAAAAATTATTAAAAAAAAAAATTATCTAAAATTTTTTTAGAATTTAAAAGAATCCATTGCTTACATGCTTCTGCCCCATTTCAACTATGTGTCTCCAAATAATCCTTAATATAATAATCAATTTCTCTGTCTCTCTGCACTATCAATAAAGCTATGAAAAAAATGCCCCAAAAATGATCTTTAAAAATAAAACAAGACATTAAGAGTGCATTACTTACTGACTTAGAGGGAGAAAGAAAGGGTGAGTGTGTGTGTGTGTGTGTGTGTGTGTGTGTGTGTGTGTGTGTGTGTGTGTGTGTGTGTGTGTGTGTGTGTGTGTGTGTGTGTGTGTGTGTGTGTGTGTGTGTGTGTGTGTGTGTGTGTGTGTGTGTGTGTGTGTGTGTGTGTGTGTGTGTGTGTGTAATGTAAGTAAAATTAGACTTTAAGAGAGTGTATTGCTTACATGCCACTACAGCAGCTGAGCGGTTCTTCTTTGCGTTGCCGTCCTTCAGCCCGGCAGTAGACACGTTGGGTTCGGCCTGATACGCACACAGAGCCTCCCACTCCTTCACCAGACGATCTTTGTTCTTCAGATGATCCTCCATGTAGGACTAAAGGAGAGGACAGAGAGAGAGAGAGATACATTAGTTGAAGAAAAACAGCCAAAACTGACCTGGTTTGATCTCTGTTTTATCTAGTGCCGCCCAATTTCTTCCCTAAAAATCTCTCATAACAGAGAGAGACAGAGATAAAAAAAATGTTTAAGATATTTTTTTTTGGCATTTTTATGCTTTATTGATAGTGTAGAGACAGAGTTGAAATGGGGCAGAGAGGGGAGTGACATGCAGAGAACGACCGCGGGCTGGAATCGAACCCGGGTCCGCTGCTGGCCGAGGCCCATGGGGGGGGGACGCCCTACCAACTGAGCTAAGGGCGCCCCCAACAGAGAGAAATTAGTTGAAGAAAAACAGCCAAAACTGACCTGGTTTGATCTCTGTTTTATCTAGTGCCGCCCCAATTTCTTCCCTAAAGATCTCTCATAACATTGGTCTATTTCATCAATCAGTTTGGCCCATCTGATTGTGTTTACCTGCTCCATTTAAGCAATGCAGCTCAGGGTTCACAAACTTTTGCACATACAAAAGTTGGCAAATCATTTGTTTTATCTGTTTTAACAATTGATTTCCGGAAAAGAAAAATGTTGAATTGATAAACTAACATCTGTTATTTCATATAAAAAATACTGGTATTGATAAAAATGAATGATTAATGGTTAAACTAAAGAAAATTCCAAAATGCTCAAGGGGTTCACATACTTTCGAGCATCACTGTATATCTGAAATACTGACGATGCCATTTATTGCTAAGATATAGAAAATAAAAACTCTGTCTGGTCACATTCGACCCATGTTGTGCATCTGTGCTTTGAAGAACTGGGGCGACTGTGGCTCAGTTGGTAGAGCGTGTCGGCTGATGATCAAAGGGTTGGAGGTTCGATTCCCTGTGTCATGGTTGTTGTGTCCTTGGGCAAGACACTTCACCGACCTTGCCTCGTGTGAATGTCGATAGTTAGCCTGCTGCTATCGGTGTATGAATGTGTGTGTGAATGGTAATGTGGGAAAGGAAAACAGGTCTCCCTTGTAAAAGAGTCTTCGGTCTCAATGGGATTTACCTTTATAAATAAAGGTTAGAAAAAAAATGGTTTGGACTATAGTATCTAACTGTGTGTGAGGGTCCTATTTGCATGTTTTTCTCATTTTATTATTTGCATTTTGCACCAAAGTCATTCTAATCTCAGTGTCTATCAGTCTAATCTACTCTGTAGCTGTTTCTAATGACAACCAGTTTCAGCCCGGCTATTACCGACCACCGTACAATATTCATAATTAAGGAAGACAATGTGACTTTGATCAACTGTTGGCAAATGAGCTTGGCACAAAATAAAACCATAGCAACGACCATGTGTGTGTGTGTGTGTGTGTGTGCGTGTGTGTGTGTGTGTGTGTTTATGCGTGGATGTG
>CM047515.1:28329239-28334239 GCA_026122265.1 Ammodytes dubius
CATGGTTGATGAGAAAGGCTGGTTAGGCACTGTCATTCAAGAAGCAGTAGCAAGTGCTTCTGAACCATATTTTTTTTTTTTAAGATATTTTTTTGCATTTTCAAGCTTTATTAGACAGCACAGAGCTGAAATGGGGAGACAGAGAGGGGGGGGTGCCCGGATTTGAACCTGCGACCACTGCAACGAAGGCTGGAGCCAATATGGTACACACTCTATCCACTACGGGTAGTTTTAAGGGTTGGGTTGTTAATTGGCCATCAAGTGACAGTAAAAATTTCATGGTTTAATTTGTTGTAAAAAATAAAATAAAATAAATAAAAAACTGGCATTGATGAAGCTACTTTGTTAAGAACAGATAAGTTTTTTAAATTTTGAGTGAATGCAGAACCAGTAACAGTAACGTTTGTCTCAATCAAAGGCTAAGGGGATTGAGTCCTGCCAAGAAATTGTCTTCATTATAATACAATGCTCATTCATGATTATTCTTATTATTTCTCTTCTTCTGTCTGTAATTGAAAGTTCAAGCGCTGAAAAAACACAAAAGATTAAATGGCGGCTATTTGCTTAATGAATTAATGTTAGCGTGAGCGTTGTCTCCCGGCAACAACAGAAGATTGGATTATTGTGTTCTGACCTTCAAGGGAAAAATACTTAATACTTGCTTTGTTATGCTCTTGTGTTTAAACCACACATGATAAAACCACAACGAATAAAAGGATTAAAGCTATATTGCGTAAGTTATTCATATAAATTAATGTCTGTTACAATCAAGCCAATCGCCAAATGAGTTGACACAAAGTTGATTAAGCCCATCAGGTCCACAAAACTCTCTCTGTATTTCTCAGTATGGCAGCGTTTACAAACTGGTGTCACCCCCCCCCTCCCCCGGCACTAGTGCAGGAGCTCAGAAAAATCCTCAAGAAGAGCCCAAGAAATGTTTCGTTTGTTGATTCTACTTCTAAGAAAAAACCTAGATGTACAACAGAAGGTATACAAATCCATGCGCGATCACAGAAGGCTTTACCTCATGTAGATGTGCCAACTGTATTATTGTTATAATGAATAATAATTAATATAATTCCTTATTGGGACAACATAAGTTACACACTGTAGCTTTAAGAGTAAAGGCCTTGAGCAGAAAGTAAATTCCTAGTTGAAATCCTCTAGAATTGTTGCTAAAGAATCGGTAGCAATCCGATTGAGGGGGCGCTCCGGTGGCGTAGTGGATAGAGCGTGTACCATATTGGCTCCGGCCTTCGTTGCAGTGGTCGCGGGTTCAAATCCGACCTGTGGACCTTTACTGCAGGTCATCCCCCCTCTCTCTCTCTCTCTCTCTGTCTGTCTCCCCATTTCAACTCTGTACTGTCTAATAAAGCTTGAAAATGCAAAAATAAATAAATAAAGAAAACAAAACAATGGGGAATGAAAAATATATTCTAGCACAAGGCAGTAAACCTCCAACTGCTGTTCTACTGGCTAGTATCCAAGGCGACAGTGGGTAAACAGCATGTAGCCTCAGCAAGCCTTCACAAGATACATACAAACTTTATAAAAAAAAGTATTTGGGCAAAGTATATGAAATATGAAAGTCAATGTGTGTGTGTGAATGGTAACGTGGGAATGGGAACAGGTCTCCTTTGAAAAAGAGTCTCCGGTCTCAATGGGATTCATTTACCTGTATAAATAAAGGTTAAAAAAATATATAAAAATGTCTCAGAAGCAAATGCACTCAGTCAGTCAGTCAGTCAGTCAGTCAGTCAGTCAGTCAGTCACTCACTCACTCATTCACTCACTCACTCACTCACTCACTCACTCACTCACTCACTCATATGTCTGAGCAAACTGTCATCTTCTGTCTGCTAGATACGTGACTGCAATGAAATATGGACGTCATGTTGACATTGTCCTTCGTGCTTTCTCTATACAACTCCCAGAAAGGAACTTCAATGGGTTTAAATACTCCTTTAGGGGCGACTGTGGCTCAGGTGGTAGAGCGGGTCGGCCAATAATCGAAGGGTTGGCGGTTCGATTCCCGCCCTGTCACTTGTGTCATGGTTGTTGTGTCCTTGGGCAAGACACTTCACCCACCTTGCCTCGTGTGAATGTGTATGACTGCTGTATGTTTGAGGTGGTGGTCGGAGGGGCCGTAGGCGCTGAATGGCAGCCACGCTTCCACCACCGGTATGACTGTGTGTGTGTGAATGAATGGAACTTTTAAAATGAATATGTAAATGTATTTTGGGTGTGGCTTCATATAAGCCTGTACAGGTTTCTGCCACATCCACACATGTATTTTAATTATTTTTTTTCAACTACATGTTTTCTTTTTTATCAATTTGTATGTGGAAACTAAACTAAACTAAACTAAACTGAACTAAACTAAACCTGGAACCCTGTAAAGCGCTTTGAGTGCCTAGAAAAGCAAACTGTCATTCTCTGTCTGCTGGTTACGTGACTGCAATGGAATGCGGACGTCATGTCGAAATTGTCCTTCATGCTTTCTCTGCATAACTCCCAGAATGGAACTTCAATGGGTTTAAATACTGTTCAGCGATGCTCTATTGGAAAAAAAAAAGTTGAAGTAAGATGCTCTGTTGGGATCATTGTTTGACTTCCAAAAGGATATATGGAATGTACAAAACAGCTTAAAAATGCCAAACTAAAACTTGGTAAAAGGGATATGCTGTTTTACAAAAAAAATAAATGCATGACTGGAATAATAATAATAATGTAGCAGTAAAACCAATGCTCACCTTATTTTGGATTACAACAAACTTAACATTTTAAGTGTTTATAGTTTGGGTTTTTCTTGTCGCACTTGTGTCACTGCAACCCTGTGCAACTCAGTTATGTATTTACTTTACTGACTTACTTACTAATTTAGTCCAAAAATCATACCAAATAGGAAATTAAAAAGGACATTTTAGTTTCATTTTATAAATCATGTGATGAATCATGGCATGTTTTTAAGAACAAAATGTATCATAAATCAGATGGACATACTGTAGTGCTAAGAGCCCTTAAAAGGTGCAGTGTGTAATATGACATCATCAAGAAAGTTCTACAAAGTTCTAGAATGCAACGCTCCCTGGGTAACCCCAACCCTTTCGAATAATAACAGAAGCTACAGTGGCCTTCAAGGACAAAAACAATTCTAAATTTTGAACAATGCACCTGATGACATTCCAACTATGACACTTTCAAGATGGCGGCACTAGGCCTTGGTCCAAAATATGCAGGAATATGGACCCAAGGGAAAAAAAAATTATTAAAAAAAATGTTTTCAGCTATTATGCACTAAATTAAATGTACTTATGGATATTATAATTACTTTCTACAAAATCTGCTAGGAAATAAAACCCAAAATTCTACACACTGCAGGTTTAATAAGAATAGACTTCCACTTTCAGAATCCCTATGTGTATTCCTGTACAAGCACATAACATAATTGCATTTGATGTGACTATGAATCGAGATGACATTGTCTATATGTGAAACCATACATCACACACACACTTCTGTGTTTCCATAACGACAGAGATGCTACTGATTAGCTAGCGTTGCTTTGATTGACGGCAGCGGTAATGTGAACAGCCCTTCATTAGTGTGACACGCACACACGTACACACACACACACACACACACACACACACACACATGCACGCACACACACACACACACACACAATTACAAACACACACACACACACACACTGACACACACACACACAGTTGTACAACATGTACTTCAATGAGCACACAACACACAATGCATTGTGGGTGTTTAGTCGATGGAAACACATGATCAATAGCATTCATATTTCAACAAGCCCACACGGTGAACTTTGCCGCCGCTGCAGCAAAATATTTTTTATGATGTAATTAAAACAGAATCAAAATGGCTTCCCCCTGGAGAGCCAATTAGAAGACAAAAAGGCAAAAAAATAAATGTAAGGAATAATATTTAAAGGAATACTTCACCCATACGGAACCGGCGTTCTATCATTATCAAATCGCTATAATAATACAATGAATGAGGTTTTTCTTCCCTCAGTCTTCCCTTGGCC
Source organism: Ammodytes dubius (assembly GCA_026122265.1). Lineage (NCBI taxonomy): Eukaryota > Metazoa > Chordata > Actinopteri > Uranoscopiformes > Ammodytidae > Ammodytes > Ammodytes dubius. The sequence continues at coordinate 28,333,306 of CM047515.1, forward strand.
CAGCTGTCCTGTGAATCCTAACCCTACATTTTTTACTAGTGTGATGTCACACATGGTAAAATGTAGGGTTAGACAGTGAGACCATAAAACACTCTTTCTGCCTTTTCTCAGGCTAAGATGAACCGATTTCTAAAAATGTTTGCACATTTATTCTACATAGGTCTTTAAGCCAGGACAGGTTTTAGAGTATGAATAGTGCTATCTGTGTGTGTATGTATGTATGTATATATATGTGCGTGTGTGTGTGTGTGTGTGTGTGTGTGTGTGTGTGTGTGTGTGTGTGTGTGTGTGTGTGTGCAGATTTACACAGATTTACAACCCCTCCCCCCTTCCCCCCTTAGCTGTGTGTCCATAGTAACACAAGTATCTTTATTTACAGCCTATTGATTTTCAAACGAGACACACTTCATCAGTTGGCGAGACGCGCTACGTTAATCACTCTGGTTTACGAGCGACAGCAGAGAGTCTAGTTTAGCACATTTAGCAGCTTTTCTTCCATGTCGTATACTTCTTCTTCTTCTATTGGTGAATTTATGGCGGTAATGACAAAGTGGGTGAGAGTGCAGTCAGACTACCTGAGACGGTGTTGATCCTCTGGGAGCATCTGAAGTCTTCCTGCATCCACACTATTCACACTTTACTTAGTATTACCCTGTAGACATCTGGTCAATGATCAAATTCCTTTGTGATTTTCTCCACTTATGACATCTATTGCAGCATGTCCGTCCTGGGAGAGGGATCCCTTACTCTGTCGACTCTCCCTGAGATTTCTTCAATTTTTTTTTATTCCCGGTAAAGGGTTTTTTACTGGGAGTTTTTTCTCAGCCGAGAAAGGGTGTAAGGGCAGGGTGTCATATTGTATCATATATCATATTGTATGAAATGTAAAGCCCACTGAGACAAATGTATTTGTGATTTTGGGCTATACAAATAA
>CM047515.1:28349239-28351739 GCA_026122265.1 Ammodytes dubius
TAAAACTGTAAAAATGTGCATTCCCCCAATCCAACATAGGAATGAATGAAAAAGAATAGCAAAGACTTATCATCTTTATCCCATTTTCATAAGATTTTTTCTGATTTTTTTTTTTAAACAAAAGATTATAAAGGAAAAACCCATAGTATAAGCAACAGTAGAACCAAAAAAACATTTTAAATCCTACCCGAATTCCATGGTGAGGTAATGCAACATGCACCTCATCCCGAGTCTATTTCCCATTTCCAGATACTCAGATTCAGCACCACACCATCGCAGGCAGAGAGAGAAGGAACGAGTGAGTGAGAAAAGAGAGAGGGAGGGAGTGTCTCTACCTCCCTATCAATCCCTTTCTCTCTCCTTTGAAAAAAAAAAAAAAAAAAGCGAAAGTTCCCGGCTTGCTTTTGCTTGCTTGCTTCTCCATCCATTGCCCGCAAAAAAAACGCGGACAAATTCACCACCATATTTCTCGCCTGCATCTCTGACTCAATTCTTTACACACAAGCTCGGATAGATAGAGAGAAAAAGGCGAAAGAATATAAGATGAAAAATGAGAGGGAGAGAGGGAGAGAGAGAGAGGAGAGAGAGAGAGAGAGAGAGAGTGAGTGAGTATTGGTTCGACCACTTCCACACACAGAGAAGGACTGAGATGCTAGTTTTTCCTCCCGAACAGATAGATAGATAGTGTGAGAGAGAGAGAGAGAGTGAGAGAGCGATATATATATAGTGAGAGTGAGCTAGAGAGAGAGAGAGAAATAGAGAGAGAGTGAGGGAGAGAGAGAGACACACAGAGAGAGTGAGATAGAGATAGATTGAGAGTGAGAGTGAGAGAGGGAGAGAGCGATAGATAGTGTGAGAGAGAGTGAGAGAGAGACTACAAAGTGGACTGTGTGGGGCTCCTCCTTATATATTCTACCCATCCCTCCCTCCCTCCCTCCCTCCATCCCTCCCTCCCTCCCTCCATCCCTCCCTCCCTCCCTCCCTCCTTCTCTGCCTGTCTTCGGCACATGTCACCTCCCCTCGTTGCCTAGCTACCGCTCCACATGTTGCCGACAGTAGGAGGAAATAGAGGAGAGGTCTAGAGTCTTTCCACAATATGAATAGTGTTATATTATACAGAATGTACAGGAGCTACGGTGGCCTTCAATGGACAAGAAGCTAGATACTTAAATACTAACTTCACTGGTGGAAATATGAAGGTGTATTGAACTCTGAGATCCTATGTAGTATAAATGTGCAAATATTTTAGAAATCGATTCATCCTAGCCGAGAAAAGGCAGAAAGAGTGTTTTATGGTCTCACTGTCTAACCCTACATTTTACCATGCGTGACATCACACATGGTAAAATGTAGAAGTTAGGATTAACAGGACAGCTGGGCCAAGGGAAGACTGAGGGAAGAAAAACCTCATTCATTATATTATAATAGCGATTTGATGGCATCATCCACCACTGCCTCAAGTCTTTCCACAATGTCAAGTGATGAGGTGAAGATGTATTTAGTTATTTATTCTATAGTACTTCTTCTTCTTCTTGGTCTTCCAACAGGTGCATTTCCACCAGGACGCCCACTAGATATAAAAACAATGTGTAAGGCCGTTAAGTTTGTCCATTCTGTGCTACTGTAGAAACATGGCGGTGCCAACATGGCGGCCTCAGCGCCCCGCTCCTATGTAGATATAAAAGGCCAAGTCATTTTCATGGGGCGATCGGTGGTGTAGTGGATAGAGCGCGTACCATATTGGCTCCGGCCTTCGTTGCAGTGGTCGCGGGTTCAAATCCGACCCGTGGACCTTTACTGCAGGTCATCCCCCCTCTCTCTCTCTCTCTCTCTCTCTGTCTCCCCATTTCAACTCTGTACTGTCTAATAAAGCTGGAAAATGAAAAAAAAAAAAAGAAAAAAAATATAAAAAAAGCACCATCGCGAGCAACACAAGTAGCACAGTATGCTCCACAGAAAATGCTCATAAAGCATTGGGGCGGCAGTGGCGAAGTGGGCAGGGAGGTCGCCTCTGGAGTGCAGGGTCGGAGGTTCGATCCCCGCCTACCCGCCACATGTCGAGGTGTCCTTGGGCAAGAGACACTGAACCCCAAAATCCCGATAGTTAGCTTGCACCCTGCGTGGTAGCTGCTGCTGCTATCAGTGTATGAATGTGTGTGTGATCGGGTGAATGTGTACAAAACAATGTAAAGCGCTTTGAGTCTGTGAAAAACCAGGGAAAAGCGCTAAATATAAGTGGAGTCCATTTACCATAAACACCTACAAAAACAAGATCTAAAGACAATTATATTATTTTATTTTACATTCAGGAAGCATACATAAGCAAACATAACTGAGCCTCTGCAACTCATGCTAGTAAAAAAAAATTGTGCAAATTGCCCTTGCCTCAAAATTCAAATAAATGTGCTCCAGGCGAGAGTGCAATATAGATGGATTCAAATAGTCTATCCTCTCCTGGAAATAGAAAGAGCAGTTGACACACACACACACGCACACACAC
>CM047515.1:28364239-28366739 GCA_026122265.1 Ammodytes dubius
TCTGCCCCATTTCAACTCTGTCTCTACACTATCAATAAAGCATAAAAATACCAAAAAAATCTTTAAAAAAAAAATCAAAATAGAACATCTCAACTCATACCAAGTGAAGGTGAACCCTGTCAGTACCAGCAGTGTCACAGCCGGCCTGTTTTTATTTTATTTTTATTTTTTTAAGTTTTTTTGGGGGCATTTTCAAGCTTTATTAGACAGTACAGAGTTGAAATGGGGAGACAGAGAGAGAGAGAGAGAGAGAGAGAGAGAGAGAGAGAGAGAGAGAGAGAGAGAGAGAGAGAGAGAGAGAGAGAGAGAGAGAGAGAGAGAGAGAGAGAGGGGATGACCTGCAGTAAAGGTCCACGGGTCAGATTTGAACCCACGACCACTGCAACGAAGGCCTGAGCCGATATGGTACACGCTCTATCCACTACGCCACCGGAGCGCACCCGGCCTGTTTTTAGATGTCCTTTCAAAGATAACAGATAACATCCCATAATTTATTTTTTCTCTCTCCAAACTGTGATGGGACGATCAATTTGCCGAAATCTACAATCGGGCATAATCTTCTTTTTCGCTATTTTTTTTCTTATTTTGCTTTAAGGTAGATGTGTGTGTGTGTGTGTGTGTGTGTGTGTGTGTGTGTGTGTGTGTGTGTGTGTGGTGTGTGTGTGTGTGTGTGTGTGTGTGTGTGTGTGTGTGTGTGTGTGTGTGTGTGTGTGCGTGTGTGTGTGTGTGTGTGTGTTTGCTTTAAAAAGAAAATGTTGTGTTGGTCTGGGCAAACAATGCAATCTTTTGAAGGTAGTCATCACCTGATAAAAGCTGCCAAAGTCGGACCTTTGGGAGAGTGTGTGTGTGTGTGTGTGTGTGTGTGTGTGTTGTGTGTGTGTGTGTGTGTGTGTGTGTGTGTGTGTGTGTGTGTCTGTGTGTGTGTGTGTGCTGCCAAGGTCGGACATTTGAGAGATTAACTGATCGAAAACATTATTCTTTCCCCTAGTTTTTGTTTGCCTGGAGAGGACTTTTAAAAATGCGCACACAAACTCCTTGGGAATAGCAGTAGTGGTTGTTAAAGTACAAACCATTTACAGCTCTGGAAAACATTAAGAGACCACTCCAAATGTTCATTCGCTCTCGTTTTACTATTTATTGGCATATGTTTGAGTAGAATGAACATTTTGGTTTTTATAATATAAACTACTGACAACATTTCTACCAAATTCCAATGCATTTTTTGTCATTTAGAGAATTTTCAATAAGTAATGTGGAGATGAAGATTTAAGAAAAATCCAGACTGGTCTCTGAATTTTTTCCAGAGCTGTAGTAGGCACATTTGGGGCATTTCTGGGGTGTCTCTCTTTTTTAAAGGTGCTACAAGGAACTTTCAGTTTGTGTTAATTCTAGCGGCCCCCTTTGGACAAAAGCGGTAGTGTTTTACTACGCCAGCTGTTGTTCCTGGGTGAGCGTATGACAAAGGCATTAAGAAAAACTATATAGAAATAGCATTCTTTGCACTCATGGTCTCGTTTGCTGTCGCATGTCATTTATGATCATCAAAGGAAAAATTTGACTGTTTCAGAAATATTTTAAAAGTTCCTCGTAGCTAATTTAAGGTACAAATGTTACACAAAAGATAATGTCTATTCGTTCATCAGTGTTGTTCACGAAACAAATTGAAATACAATCAGACAGAGCAGCTCACTCTAGCTAAGCTTTCATTTCACATTCAATATCTCCTGCACTGCAATCTCTCATACTGTCTCAAGGATGTGTCTGAAAACTGTGGCAGCTACACTATCATTCAAAAGTGTGTGTGTGTGTGTGTGTGTGTGTGTGTGTGTGTGCGTGCATTGCGTGCGTGCGTGCGTGCGTGCGTGCGCGCGCGTGCGTGTGTGTGTGTGTGTGTTTAGTTCAAAACAGCCCTGTTCTTCCAGTCTTATTGAAATTGAAGCAGTTCAAGTCCAGTGGATGACTGTGGTGTTGTAATGGTGCAGATGGAAAGGAAACAATCAAAGCAGGATACTCAACACTACCCTTTGCTAAGTCTTTAGATTCAGATTCAGATTCAGAAGTCTTTATTTGCCATGACATGTAAACATGTATGGAATTTGTTTTGGTGCAGTGGAGTTTACAGCAAGACAGGTGCAGACAGGACAAGACAGTGCAAACCAACATAATAGTGCAAAATGAGTAAATAATAAATAATACAATAATAAATAATAATTTAGCGTTCTATTTTCTTCTTTTGTTTTTTGGGGGATTTTTATGCTTTATTAGACAGTTTGTAGAGACAGAGTTGAAATGGGTCAGAGAGGGGAATGACATGCAGAGAACGACCCGGGCTGGATTCTAACCCGGGGTCTGCTGTGAAGAGGACTGTGAATTTTAGGGTATTAATGTTACACAAAAGATAATGTAGTTGTTGTTTTTGAACACAGTCTCTTGAGTGTTGTTCGGAAGAAAAACAATTGCAACCGAATTTGACAGAAAACTGAATTTGCGTCCACTTTAG
>CM047515.1:28401739-28404239 GCA_026122265.1 Ammodytes dubius
GACTGGGCTTTGATGATGCCGAGCGCTAAATGTCAGTCGCAGCCTTTGAAGCTCCGAATGCTTTTGTCTCTCACTTCTTGTAGAGGACATGAAACAGTGAAGCAGACAGACAGGCGGATAGAGAGAGAGAGAGAGAGAGAGAGAGAGACAGGCAGATAGACAGACAGGCAGACAGACAGGTGGATAGAGAGACAGACAGGTAGATAGACAGACAGGCAGACAGATGGATAGAGAGACAGACAGACATATAAAGAGACAGACAGACAGGCAGATAGATGGATAGACAGGCAGGCAGACATATAAAGAGACAGACAGATAGATAGATAGATAGATAGATAGATAGATAGATAGATAGATAGATATAGATAGATAGATAGATAGATAGATAGATAGATGATAGATAGATAGATAGATAGATAGATAGATAGATAGATAGATAGATAGATAGATAGATAGATAGATAGATAGATAGATAGATAGATAGATAGATAGATAGATAGATAGATAGATAGATAGATAGATAGATAGATAGATAGATAGATAGATAGATAGATAGATAGATAGATAGATAGATAGATAGATAGATAGATAGATAGATAGATAGATAGATAGATAGATAGATAGATAGATAGATAGATAGATAGATAGATAGATAGATAGATAGATAGATAGATAGATAGATAGATTGATGATAGATAGATAGATAGATAGATAGATATAGACAGACAGACAGACAGACAGAAATGGTGAGGGAATTCAGAATTCCTCATGGGGCAACAGAAAAAGTTACGCACTTCAGCTTTAAATAAGGCACAATGTAGAAGAGCAAGGTGTGCCCCATTAATGTAGAGTATGAGCTTGAGCTTTTCAATGATTTTCAATGTCTTATATATTTTATTGTTTCTGCTTTTTGATCTATTTTAACTTGTATATTGCATATTTTCATGTTTATTTCTTGGCATTCAGTCTGTGGAAGACAAAGGAAGAATTTAATTGTATGACTGAGAACATGTTGTACTTTCACCCATTTCATTTTAATTGCTGCCACTCTTCACCACTGTGTAAATGTTTCAATTGTTTTTTTTTCTCTTCACCTGTTGTTGTGTATTTGATGTATTTGCATTGAATATTGTGTATGTATTGTTGTTTTTCCTTTGAATTTGTTTTGAACTCGACGTCATTGTAAATGAGGGTCACCCCTCAATTGGTCTCTCGAGGATAAATAAAAGTTAAATGAAATGAAATGAAAAATGTTTCTTATTGTGCATTATGACAATACACACTTTGAATCTTATGTAAAATGCAAAACCTACAAAATCAACTTTAGCTGATGAAACGTTGGTGTCATGGCTGTGCACTTTTTCCAATGGGATTGTTCAATGCAGTGAGCGCCTGAAAAGAAAAACTCTCTCTCTTTCTTTCTCTCATACACAAACACACACACACGCACAAACACACACACACACACACACACACGCACACACACACACGCACAAACCACACACACAAACACACACGCACAAACACACACACACACACACACACTAATCGACTGTATTCAGGTAGAAGCAGAAATGTGCTTTCATAACACAAAGAAAATAAAATAACACTTTCATAACACTTTTTTTTTTTTGAATGTGCAAGTGTTATGAACGCATTGTATTTTATTTGTTTAACTAATTTATCCTCTACGCTAGATATTATTACGGATAAAGAGAGGCTTTTATTTGGGTGACCTGACCTTTTAAAGGACTTATGATTACATTTTTTAAAAGATGATTAAATTACTGCTGAAATACCACTCAGGTACTCTCTCTCATCTGTTACAATTTGTACCAGAAAACCATCAAAAGCTTCATTAGTGAGTGTGCTCTTTTCTATGATTATTTTTGGGCATTTTCAAGCTTTATTAGACAGTACAGAGTTGAAATGGGGAGAGAGAGAGAGAGAGAGAGAGAGAGGAGAGAGAGAGAGAGAGAGGGGGGGGGGGGGTATGACCTGCAGTAAAGGTCCACGGGTCGGATTTGAACCCACGACCACTGCAACGAAGGCAGGAGCCAATATGGTACGTGCTCTATCCACTACACCACCAGAGCGCCCCAGATATTATTTTCTATTCTATTCTAGTGGGGAGAAAGAAATCATGAGACATGGGAGAGAGAGAGAGTTAAGAGAATGGGGCTATAGAGAAAAATCAAGGAGTGTGTGTGTGTGTGTGTGTGTGTGTGTGTGTGTGTGTGTGTGTGTGTGTGTGTGTGTGTGTGTGTGTGTGTGTGTGTGTGTGTGTGTGTGTTGTGTGTTGTGTGTGTGCATGCCTGTATGCGAGCAGAGCGTAGGTGCTTGTGCGTGTGTGTATCTGCCTGGCTGTGTGTGTGTGTATGTGTGTGTGTGTGTGTGTGTGTGTGTGTCTCCGTGCCTGCCTGTGAGCATGTGTGTGTGTGTGTGTGTGTCTCCGTGCCTGCCTGTGTGTGTGTGTGTGTGTGTGTGTGTGTGTGTGTGT
>CM047515.1:28411739-28414239 GCA_026122265.1 Ammodytes dubius
CACCAAACAGCTTGAATGAAACCATGAACCCCTAGCACAAACAATAAGGGGTCAAAAACCTCACTCCGTAGCATCTTGACATCCAGCGACCACCCCCCACCTTTTGACAATAACCTTCCCACCCGCGGAGCCTCACAATGGGGCAACGCGCGTGACAGAAGTGGGTACGTGGGCTTCTTAAAATGCAACACATTACCAGGTCCTATGCTGGCCTGGTTGAGTTAATGACCTTATGGCAAAGACACACACAAGAGAGGACACACACACACACACACATAAGCAAACACATAAGCAAACGCACACACACACACACACACACACACACGCACACACACACGCTTGGACACACACACACACACACACACACACACACACACACAGGCATGAACACACACGCAGAAACACACAAAAAGCAAACACACTCACACACACGCTTGGACACTCAGAAACATACACACACACACACAGGCATGAACACACACACACACACACACACACACAGGCATGAACACACACACACACACACACACACACACACACACACACACACACACGGGTTCGAGGTCAGAATCAATCGGGTGCAAGATGGGGTTCAAAGTGGGCTGCAGTATCTGGCTGTTTTTTGACTGACTATTGTTCTGGAAAAAATGAAGAGACCACTCCAAATGTTCAGTGTCTCTGTTTTTACTATTTATAGGCATCTGTTTGAGTAGAATGAACATTTTGGTTTTATTCTATAAACTACTGACAACATTTCTACCAAATTCCAATAAAATGTTTTGTCATTAAAGAGCATTTTCATTAAGTAATGTAGAGATGAAGATTTAAGAAAAATCCAGACTGGTCTCTTAATTTTTATCCGGAGCTGTATAGTATCAACATTTATTTGGCTACACTGATGTCTCACTGGAAATGTAATCAAATAAAACTGAATTATTTCTTAACGCAAGAGTGTGTGTGTGTGTGTCTGTGGTGTGTGTGTGTGTGTGTGTGTGTGTGTGTGTGTGTGTGTGTGTGTGTGTGTGTGTGTGTGTGTGTGTGTGTGTCTTAACACAGCTGCCACGAGTGTTCCCCCAAAACACACACACACCGCATTTGTGACATAAAGAGATGGATGTCCTAATATCTTTGGCATATCCGTTGCCTAGTGACAATAAATGAAGATAAAAGGATGTCATTACAATAGCCATGTAAAGCTTAATGTTTCATAAAAGCACTATAAACTAAGGCTTGTGTGTGTGTGTGTGTGTGTGTGTGAGTGTGTGTGTGGGTGTGGAGAGATGTGTGTGTGTGAGAGAGAGTGTGTGTGTGTTGTGAGAGAGAGAGTGTAGTGTGTGTGTGTGTGTGTGAGAGAGAGAGAGAGTGCGTGAGCGGGTGTGTGTGTGTGTGGTGGTGTGTGTTGTGTGAGAGAGGAGAGAGTGCGTTTGATGGTGTGATTGTGTGTGTGATTGTGTGGTGTGTGCTGTGCTTATGTGGCCAATCTCAGTGTGGTGTGTGGTGGTTGTTGTGTGTGTGTGTGTGTGTGTTTGTGTGTGGTTGTTCGATATGCATAATGTACGCTTTGAGAATGGATGGATATTGTAGTTGAATATGACAAACGACATTTAAAGACATGGGCCTCCCACGCTATTGCACTTTGGCTGAGGGGAGGCATCTTTCATTTGGTGTGTGTGTGGTGTGTGTGTGTGTGTGTGTGTGTGTGTGTGTGTGTGTGTGTGTGTGTGTGTGTGTGTGTGTGTGTGTGTGTTGTGTGTGTGTGTGCTGTGTGTGTGTGTGTGTGTGTGTGTGTGGTGTGCATTTAAGCGGAGAGAACTGTATGTTGGAAAAAAAAAATCAGTGAGCTCTCAATGTCTGTGTGTGCTGTGTGTGTGTGTGTGTGTGTTGTGTGTGTGTGTGTGTGTGTGTGTGTGTGTGTGTGTGTGTGTGTGTGTGTGTGTGTGTGTGTGTGTGTTGTGTGTGTGTGTTTGTGTGTGTGGGTGTGTGCGTGTGTGTGTGTGTGTGTGTGTGTGTGTGTGTGTGTGTGTGCGCAGTAGCTTCTGTAAATAGCCACTCTCCCTCTGTTCTATATTATTTAATACAATATTACAGAAGATAAACTAGTTAATTATAGTTAATTTTATTATGAAAATATATTTTATATATCTTCTTCTAAAATTCAAAAACTTGGCAATGAATTAAATGCCACCATTGTGGTGTGTGTGTGTGTGTGTGTCTCTCTGTGTGTGGTGTTGGTTGTGTGTGTATGTGTGTGTGTGTGTGTGTGTGTGTGTGTGTGTGTGTGTGTGTGTGTGTGTGTGTGTGTGTGTGTGTGTGTGTGTGGTGGTGGATGACACTTGATATGGCTAACATTATCTTGTATTCCGCACTTCATCACACCTTAGCTATTACGTGACTCACTCTCTCACACACTACACATCACACCACTTGCACTACCACAACACACCTAGCCACAAGAACGTGGAGAACACACACCTCACACACACACACACAAGAGAGACAG
>CM047515.1:28419239-28421739 GCA_026122265.1 Ammodytes dubius
GGGTTTCTCGGGCCCTGAGGTTAGTGTATCAAAGAGAGAAAAACACGGACACAGCGCATAACAACTCATTCAAATTGTGTGTGTGTGTGTGTGTGTGTGTGTGTGTGTGTGTGTGTGTGTGTGTGTGTTGTGTGTGTGTGTGTGTGTGTGTGTGTGTGTGTGTGTGTGGTGTGTAGGTGTGTGTGTGTGTGTGTGTGTGTGGTGTGTGTGCGTGCATTTGAGGCCGTTGTGATGTTTTACTAGTTTAGCATTTCAAAGGCACAATAACAAACTCATTAGCCTTGGTCAAATGAATCATCCCCGGGGGAAACTCGGTGAAGCTAAGTGCTTCAATTAAGAAAATATATTATAAAAGAAACAACTTTCTTTATGACACAATGGAACGAACGTCTGCCATTTTGGAGTTGAATTTGAACCTTTATTGAGCTATTTAAAGCTACAGTGCGTAACTACTGTCGCCCCCCCATGATGAAGTTTGAGTAATTAATGGAACTAGTGCAGTGCCCGTAGGAAGCAGGTCTGCTGTGTGTGTCCCGCTCGTCACTCATTTCATGCTTTGTTCGCAGCAGCCAATCAAATCAGAGGGAGGCGGGGTTTAGCCGGAGACTACTTCATGCCCATCGTTACTGTGGCCTTCAGTGTGCGCATGTATTCGCCACCAGCATGATATAAATATGATAACTTCTACATATTTGGTCCAAAACTTCATAATCAATCAAGGATGCACACCTTCGTGCCGTGTGCAAGCCATATCCGGAAGCCCAGGCTGATCTGACTCAAACTCAGAGAGATATGCGAGTCACAAACAGACACACAGACAGACGTTTCTTGGTTTATAGATAGAAGATAGATATTGTTTATGCATCAACATGAGGTAAAGCCTTCGGTGATGGCACATTGATTTTACATCTTCTGCTGTACGTCCAGGTTTTTTTTTCTTAGCAGTAGAATCAACAACTGAAACATTTCTTGGGCTCTTCTTGGGGATTTTTCTGAGCTCCTGCACCAGTGTCTGGGGGGTGGGAGTGGGGGGGGGGGACACCAGTTTGTAAACGCTGCCATACTGAGAAATACAGAGAGAGTTTTGTGGAGCTGATAGGACTTAATCAACTTTGTGTCAACTCGTTTGGCGATGGCTTGAATGTAACCAATTTGTTTATACGAAAAAGTTACACAATGTACCTTTAAAGAGACATAGATGACAAAAACAGTCAGTTTCAACGGCTTGTCTAAGAAACTCCACACTATACAGCTCATCATTTTTCTGACCGTTATTTCTCTTTCGAGGAAAACACACACACACACACACACACACACACACACACACACACACACACACACACACACACACACACACACACACACACACACACACACACACACACACACACACACACACACACACACACACACAACACACACACACACACACACACACACACACACACACACACACACACACACACACACACACACACACTACTAGAGTTTAGGCCCACTCTCTCCTCCTAGTGGCGGCTTTGTGATATGACCATTAAGACACAGCCATGACATCACCTCAACCCTTCTGTTGAAAAAAATAGAAAAAAATCCATGCTGTGTTCTAATCCCTATATTTTCTGCTATTTAGTACGGTAGAAAAAATATTTAGGATGTCCCAATACATGTATGTCAGATTCAGCATGCTTAAAAATACCCAGATGCCCTACTACATCCAGTTTAGCATGCTTTTTTTGGGGGGTGATTTTGACCCACAATCCACTGCAGCAGAAGTTACATCACATCGACAGAGCCTCAGAGTAAAAACAACCAGCGATGCGACGGATATATATATACAGCTCCGGAAAAAATTAAGAGACCACTCCAAATGTTCAGTGTCTCTCGTTTTACTATTTATAGGCATATGTTTGAGTAGAATGAACATTTTGGTTTTATATTATAAACTACTGACAACATTTCTACCAAATTCACAATAAAAATATTGTCATTAAGAGCATTTTCATTAAGTAATGTAGAGATGAAGATTGAAGAAAAAAAATCCAGACTGGTCTCTTTATTTTTTTCCAGAGCTGTATAAGCAAGAGGCAAGATCAAGGCGCGATGTTATGATGAAATAAATAAGTAAAAGTATGTCCCAATTGTAACATACTGCATACTAACTAGGTACTTTTTATGATCAGCTGTAGTATGGAGAATAGATAAAAGTATGCGAGTATGCGATTTGGAAAGCAGGGCCAGTTTTTCGCAAGGTGACTATTACACAACAGCCATCATTATTTGGCGGCTAGCTCCAGTCTAAGGTTGTGTGAAATCCACCCACACCATTACTGCTTCCCATATAGCAGGCCACCAGTGCGACACACACAGACACACACACACACACACACACACACACACACACACACACACACACACACACACACACACACACACACACACACACACAGATAGGACACACACACACACACACACAGATAGGACACACACACACACACACACA
>CM047515.1:28429239-28436739 GCA_026122265.1 Ammodytes dubius
TGCATAAGAACCCTGAACAATTAAAGGTGAAGTAAGCGGTTTATTTATGTTAATAAAAGTGTTAAATCGCTCTTTATTCATACAGTGATCACTTACATAATGTACGCGTTTCATAAAGCCAATCTCTCTGTCAGCTGCTCTGCATGTAATCGGCAAATAAACGTATTGGAGGATCCCGAAATTTTTATCCAATCACAAGAGCGAACGCTACAAACCGACACCCATCTCACTCATGGTCTCACTGCCGGTGCACGCCAGAGCAACAGATGGGTGAATGTTTATGCGCCTACAATGGCGGAGGAGGTAAAAATCCTTCCCAATGTCTGTTTTGATGGTTTTTATCATGTTTTATCACACTTATGGATCTGAGATGATGCTAGATAACTCGCTGCTTGAAGACCGCAGTGCATTAATGTGGTGACGTAGGGACGAGCGAGGGCACTGCTAACTGCAGTAACTGACAGGATGTTAGCTAAAAGAACCATTCCGCTTACAGCACCTTTAAACTTAAGAATAGCTGCATTATCTTTAGTCCTACAGTAGAAACAAAAGCCTTCAATGTATATAACCGTTAGTAACAATATATGTAATCAGTTAGAGATAGAGCGGTTCTCTTTCAGGTGATTAAAGCCACTCTGAAACTGCCCTTTAGTTTGAACTGACACACTAATGATGTATTAAGTGTGTCCTGCCCACACGTAGAAGGTTGGAGTTCAGTGTGTGTGTGCGTGTGTGTGTGTGTGTGTGTGGTGTGTGTGTGTGTGTGTGTGTGTGTTGTGTCTGTGTCTGTGTGTGTGTGTGTGTGACGGTGTGTGTGTGTGTGTGTGCGCGTCTGTGTGTGTGTGTGTGTGTGTGTGTGTGTGTGTGTCTGTGTGTGTGTGTGTCTATCTGTGGTGTGTGTGTGTGTGTGTGTGTGTGTGTGTGACGGTGTGTGTGTCTGTGTGTGTGTGTGTGTGTGGGTGTGTGTGTGTGACGGTGTGTGTCTGTGTGACGGTTGTGTGTGTGTGTGTGTCTGTTTGTGTGTGACGATGTGTGTGTGTGTGTGTGTGTGTGTGTGTGTGTGTGTGTGTGTGTGTGTGTGTGCGTGTGTGTGTGCCTCTAAATATGCAGATGGAACTTCAAACTACGTGTTCCATTTGAAGTTTTTATTTAATTGCACCTTTTAAGCCGATACTTGTATCTCGACCCTTGATCCATTCCAGCGCTGCAGTGTTTCATGTGAAAGAACTTAGAGATTTATAAAAAGAAATATGGCTGATAATTCACTAATGCATATGTTGCAAAAAGCCGGCTAAGAGGTGTAGAAAGGAGAGAGAGAGGGACATCTTTGAAGTATTTTTTTTTTTTTTGCACCAAACTGGCTGCGTAATTTGTATTTCTTTGACTAATTTACTACTGCGGCTTTTTGCTCTTACCATAATGTACTGTAAGGCTGGCTACCTTTTAGTCGAACACAAATGATCACACTAGATAGCTTTTTCTAAATGGGAAGCTATTTTCGTTGAGAATGGTTTAAAATGGAATTGGTCTAACTAATGGATAATTTTGGATGTTCATTTTTCGCTTTTCTAATGTGTATTGTGTATTTTATTTTTTATTGTGTGTGTGGTGTGTGTGTGTGTGTGTGTGTGTGTTGTGTGTGTGTGTGTGTGTGTGTGTGTGTGTGTGTGTGTGTGTGTGTGTGTGTGTGTGTGCCTATACTCACTCTGTATCTGTGATGACGTAACCAAACACGTCCTCTCCGGCCTTGTCCCGTCCTTTCACGTCCAGCTGCAGCTCTGGGACGACGAGGGTTTTCTGGTGCGGTGCGTCATACACCTGTAATGAGACATATTGCATGATGTACAGTATGTCTCCTAAACTGAAAGGTTAGGATTCCTCAAATGCTTATTCCACAAACTCTCAGACAGGCTATTGTCTTATACTCAGACCCCCCACCCCCCACCCTGCTGTGTTGATAAGACACTGCTTTGTTGTGTTTATGTTAAAGCTGGGGTGGAGGATTTGGGGAGAAAATGGCAGTTGGGATAGAGATTTGAATCCAAATACCTCAACCGCTCCACTTGTTCTCTTTGGTCCCTCCCCTATGGTCCCTCCCTGACATGCTCTACACCAACAAAGTCGTGCCAAAGTGAATGGACAGTCGCAACAGCCAATAAGAACAGAGAATCGGAGCCTCACTCTGATTGGTCAAAGTGTACAGCTCATGTTAACTTTGACCAATCAGAAATCCTCCACCCCAGCTTTAAGACCTCATCTTTCCCTTTACCCACCAGAGAGGCAGGAGGGGGTGCTATCTCCTTGATCCAGCCCCGGACCTCCGACACCTCTTCCACAGTCTGCGCCGAGGCTGCTTTCTTCTGCTTGCTCATCCCCGATTCACTGGTCCTGCTCTGGACGTTCTCTAGCCCCACGTGACGGCCCCTCGCTGAGCCCATGGAGGGGTCACTGTCCTGGGAAGACTTATCCAGGTAGGCCAGCAGCTTGGAGAAGACGTTTTGATCGCTCTCAGGCTGAAAATAGAAATAAATTAAAAAATTGAAAGTAAAACCACTGGAACATTTGGGACTGGACTATATTTTGAATTTGAATAGATAGAGGTAATGTTTTACAATGATCACACATTTGTTATGGATACAATGGAAATGGCTTTGTCACATATTGTACTTGAACTGCTGTCACTGTTAAAACAAGTATCAAAAAACATATCTCGATTATCTATTAATATCATCTTTAATATTTTACTATATGGACCGGTCTGGTAGCAATGTTGTGTGTTTATTGTGTTGTTTGTACATTCGTCTTAAAAAAAGAAAAATGTAATAAACAGAGCTTTAAAAAAAAAAAAAAAAAAATTGAAAGTGAGATGATTTTTGTGAGATTACTGACTAGAACCAACAGTTTGGCAAATTTTAAATACTTTAATTTTTTTTTTGTTTTTGTTTTTAGGAACACAAACACACAACTGAAAAAGTGAACACACACACAAACAAAAGAGAAAATTAAATAAACAACTAACATGGCGTACTCTACTTGACAACAGTTTGGTAAATTGACATTGACTTTTAAAGGTGGAAGACTGAGGGTAGAAAAACCCCATTCATTATATTATAATAGTGTTTTTATAATGATAGAACGCTGGTTCTGTATGGGTGAAGTATTCCTTTAATATTGTAGTCAACATTACAATTGACATCTTACCATACATCCCTTAGTGATCTTACATTTTTGAAAAAGAAAATAACGATAAGCCAAAAGAGGTAATAGAAATCAGGTCTACAGTTTAATTCTTATTTCATGTGGCCGTCCATGAAAGTCGGTCATTTGTCCTGTGAATCTGATCAAATGTAAATGCAGACTATATACAGCTCTGGTAGGTTTTCTATTCACATAAGACTGAGGGAAGAAAAACCTCATTCATTATATTATAATAGTGATTTTATAAATGATAGAACGCCGGTTCCGTATGGGGGAAGTATTCCTTTAATACCTCGTCCTTGTTAGCACTTTTCTCTTCTGCGTCTGCGTGTCGCTCTGTTGGAAGAAAGACAGAAAATGTAAAGTTCAGTAAAAGCTTTGGACAGTAATAAGTTGTGAAAATTAAATAAATATTTGAACACGTGATTTTCTCCTGTGGTTATTTTTTTTGCAGGTACCTAAAAAAGCCAAGCTATCATTTTACCAAATGTAGCTCTGGAAAAAATTAAGAGACCACTCGGAATGTTCAGTGTCTCTCGTTTGACTATTTAAAGGCATATGTTTGAGTAGAATGAACATTTTGGTTTTATAATATAAACTACTGACAATATTTCTACCACATTCCAATAAAATGTTTTGTCATTTAGATCATTTTTATTAAGTTATGTAGAGATGAAGATTTAAGAAAAATCCAGACTGGTCTCTACATTTTTTCCGGAGCTGTGGTTCATAATTTCTAGCCATCGTTAAGCTAATAGCTAATAGCACTTTCACCTGTAAACAGTTTCATTCAGAATAGTCTCAGTGGACATTTAACCAATTAAACTGTCACACATACATACACACACACACACACACACACACACACACACACACACACACACACACACACACACACACACACACACACACACACACACACACCACACACACACACACACACACAGACACCACCACACACACACACACATGCACACACACACACACACACACACACCATCGAACCAATAAGACCGCCTGTGTTATTACTGAGCTGAACATTATTTGTTCTAACATTGATTTTTTTAACTGCCCTCCTGTGGTCTAGCTTTGTTTTGGTTTTAATGAGACAATTCCACAATTATGAACGTGTATGATACTGGCTTTAAATCTTCTGCTCAATACTTAGAGACACTTCAGGTGGATAGAGTAACACGTTTTAACTTATACATATCATCATGAAACTTTGCCAGTGTATTACCTATATATTGAAATACTTACTTTTTGTATGACAATTGTTTCAGACATTTTTGAATAAATATGCACATTTGGCAATATCTAACTATGTGAAAATTTGAATCAATTTAAAAAACTAAATTCTGTATCTTCTAGAATCTAGATCAGGGCTATTCAATAGGCGGCCCGCGGGCCAGATCCGGCCCGCGAAGGACTATGTACTGGCCCCAGCCTTGACTACCGACCGACCCCAAAAAAAAAAAAAAAAAAAAAAATTTTGTGGTGCACAATTAATGTACTAGCACGCGCGATGTGTGCTTTTACATGGTCATAACTGCGCGAAAGGCCGCGATCTGCAGTAAATAAATGTGTCTCCAAGCGTTTCTCTATCAGCTGCTCTGTGTATGCAGCTTTGCGCGCGCGATTGTACCGGAGTGTAAGTGTATGGTCCATTATTTGTATTTAGTGTCTGCATAATATTGCACCAGTAGAACTTTGCTTTGTACTGTCTGCATGTTTGCACAAAATTTGTACCTTCACATAGCAAAAAAAATTGCACAACTGTAAAGTCAGTGTCTGTAGTTTTTTTTGTATTCAAATAAGCAGTTGTTTATTTCTGTACTGTGCATTGGCAACTTTGAGCAAAATACAGCCAAAATTTTCGCCGCGGCGCGCTGCGCCGCACCTCCCATGACCCTGGACAGTGACCCCTTGACAAACACATTGGGGGGGGGGGGCACTGTTGAAGGGTTTTTTTATTGTGTTTTCCTGAACTGATAAGATTGTTAAACACTTAAACAACAGGCAGCCTATGTTAATCAAATAGGGATTTTTTTTGATAAGCTGGTGAACTCTATTTGATAAAATAAAGACAATATATGCACTCCTATGTCGTTGTAGTGTTTTACAGTATATGTAGCTATTGATGTGATGCTCATCAATTTTAGGCATTTTTTTCTGGCCCCTCATTTCGGATCATTTCCACCAACCGGCCCCCATTCAAAACTAATTGAATAGCCCTGATCTAGATCTTCTAGTGCCAAGAACATGTTGTACATTTTATTTAGACTAGTTTTCAAGGAAGATATGTTATGGATGCAAAATAGATAAAAATCTAAAAATTGACCAGTGCTTGAAAAAACATCTATTTTGCTTCTTTCTTTCTCCTTAAATTGTGTAAAAAAGAATCACAAAATGTATCACTATTAAATTACCTTGAAAAACGTCAAAAATGTCAAAATTGACCAGAAAAAAACACTATTTTTGCTGGGTAAAAACACAAGAGAAATCAGTATTAAATCACCTTCTATTGCTTCCTCCTTCACAGCAGTGGTCTCCTCTGGTTTAAGCGTTGTAGCGTTCTCTTCCTCCTTCTCTTCCTCTTTTTCCCCCTCTCCCTCTCCCATCTCTTCCCCCAGGTCCCTAGGTCCCGGCCTGGGCAGTCTAACCCGGGCCTGTCCCATGGTTAGACCCTCGTTTGGGCCCTTATTTAGACCATTATTTGGGCCTTTTTCGAGCCCCACATTGAGTCCCTGTTCGCGGTCCACCACCTGTAAAGCGTCTGCTATCAGCCTGGACAGCTGATCCACATCTTGGGGTGTTAGATCGGCCACGTCAACATGCTGACGACCGACATTCTTCAAAACTTTCTCTATGAATCGCTCTACGGGAAACACAGAGGGGAGAGAACACACAGTTTTGATTCAGTTTTATTTCAGACATATCAAATTAAAAAAGAAAAAATTAAAAGCATGAAAATACAATAAAAAAAATATGTTCAAATGATTTCACAAATAAAAATAAACAAAAAATAAACAAATAACATATTGGGAAACACAGAGGGGAGAGAACACACAATCAGATAAATAGTCATCACCAGATATAAATAAATAGCATTTGTTGTTTTCTAAAATGTTAAAAATGGCCGTAGCTTACTTTAGATTGAAGTAGGTCTTTTTTTTTTTATCTTTTAGTCACTGTTTATTGAGCTAGAAAAGTCACATATCCATAAACAATTCAATGTTTTATTTTTTTATCTATCTAAAATTTCAACAAAAAAAAAAATTGTAAAATACATTTTGACCTTATTCACAAAGTTGTATTTCAACTTTACTGCACAATCTGACTTTTTGATGTGCAAGTGCATAATGACAAACAAACAAAAACGTCCTATTTTTTTTCTCTCCCCTGAATAATAACATTCAAAGTGCTTTACAGGGGCAAGATTAAAATACATAATACATATTAGAAAAGCGAATGAATAGAAATAAAACATTTAGAAATATACAAATAGAAATATAAGATAAAACACATACCATCCACATTGGTCAGCGGGTCTTTAACTGGGGCTGCCTGAGGTCTCCCAGTTTTCAGTATTCTAGATTTAGACATTTCTTTATTGAATCCGGGACTATCTCCTCCATTACTGAAAACTGGCCTTAGTCTGTTGGATGGGCTTTCCTCCTGTGCCTCTTTAGGACCACCAGCACCTCCACGCTGTAGGGCCAGAATCTGCCTCAAAGCGTCCAGGATTAGGGCACCTTCACTGGGTAGGTTTTGTGACGTGAGGGGCCGGTCCGATGGAGGTCTGGGCTTCTCCACCGCGAAGAGAGACTGGAGAGGAGACACTCTTTGGGGCTTGGAGCGGTAGAAATCAGCCTGGAAACGATCACCCTGGAAGAAGCAAGACAAAAAAAAAGGAGTGATTAATTTACAATACTTTTACTGTTGTTGTTTTTCTTTACAATTCACCCCAAAAAAATCATCAAAAAATCTAATATTCATAATACAGGTTCCATAACAATCCAAGCTATCATGTTACCATAGGTACATTATTTCTAGCCATCGTTAAAGGCCTACTTCACCGGTTGGAATATGAAGGTGTATTTCTCTTTCTGTGATGTCACAGAAAGAGAAATGAAGGGTTAGACAGTGAGACCATAAAACACTCTTTCTGCCTTTTCTCAGGCTAGGATGATCCGATTTAAAAAATGTTTTGCACATTTATACTTCATAGGATCTCCGAGTTCAATACACCTTCATATTCCAACTGGTGAAGTAGGCCTTTAAGCTAATAGCTTATAGGTA